>JAYEVJ010000204.1:100000-288443 GCA_036346265.1 Melocanna baccifera | reverse complement strand
TTCTACCATTCTTAATGGGTTTTACCATTTACATGTGATTTCTAAATTAATTTTAAATAATCATAAATATTTGTTAGTGGGAGCTTGCAATTTAATACAATCATAAATACATTTTTTTCTCCTTCTCTTTCTTTTTTCTTCCTCCTTTTCTTTTTTCCTTTCTTTTCCTTTCTTTTCCTTTCTTCTCTTTCTCTTTCTCTTCTATTCTTTTATTTCCTTTCCACTCCATCGACAAAGATAGCCCTCTCTCCCTCCATTTCCCCTGCCCCCTCCTAGCCTCCTCCCGCATCCTCGCCGCCTCCTCCTCCCCGTGCGCGCCGCCTCCCGCCCCTCCCGCCCCACCTCCCTCCCCCGCCGCCGCCTCCCCACTCCCGCCCTTCCTTCCCTCCTGCCGCACCTCCTCCCCGCCCACCCTACACATGCACTCTACACATGGCAGCGTAAATACGACAAGAACTTTACTCGACATGCACTCTACACTGCGGCGTGAAATAGTAGTTATATATATGTGTGTGTGTATATATATATGTTTATATATATACATGTATACCTAGTTATTGAAACTCGACCGACCGCTGTTCGACCGAAAAACCGAACCAAGCCTAATCGGTTTGATTTTATTATTAGACCGGTTGTGCAAGTGAACCGCTATAAACCAAAAATTCCCGGTTAAATCGGCCGATTTTGATATAAACCGAGAAAACCGCGCCGCTTGGACCGACTGTGCACCACGCCACCACTAAGTGGAAAACTTGGAAAAATAACACGCGTAAGGGGGGAATCAAACCCGGCACCTCATGCCTGGCCCAGTCGCACTTCCCCCGCTAGCCAAGTGAGCAACGCGCAAGTTGTGTGATATGAAAGTTAAGGTTATTGTTAAGCTATGTTGAACCGGCGGTTTGACCAGTTAATTACCTATTGGACCAGTGAACCGTGAACTAGAAGCTCAAGCGGTTCGATGACCGGTCCAGTTTCAATAACTATGCATGTATATGTTTATATGTATATATACGTATACATGTATATATGTGTATGCATGTGTGTGTGTATATATGTATATATACACAGTATTATCACAACTGACACATTCTAAACCAAAAATCTAACAATTACTTCCTAGTTAAGTTTGTAATGTTGGCTCAATCATCCTTAATCCTTTTTTGATATGACGACATATGCACTAGCGCTAAATAATGATTTGTGTCTTCTTTAATTAATAGTTAAATTAACACAATTGTTAAAATAACATCCTATCACTACTATAAAAGAGGTTATATTGGACACCTATATCACGCATTTATTCATGGGGAACCGTCTATACTGTAAATATCACAGACGGCTTTACATGTGTGACCGTGTATTGTCTGTGATACGCAACTAGCACAGATGGTTATTACAGATAACTATCTGTGATATTTTTACAGACAGTTATTTATAATAATCATCTGTGATAATGCTAGACATCACAGATAGTTCTTACGAATAAACCATCTATGATAATTCATAAATATTTTTTCCACAAACTGTCTATGATAATGGCAGTCATCATAGTTGGTTCTTACGATTAACTGTCTATAATATTTCACTGACAATTCTTAATATGAACCGTCTGTGATAGTTGCGTATCATAGACGGCTTGTGGCTGGAATCATTTGTGATATGTGTTTGTTCAATGAATATTGGTGCTTCGCCTTCCCGGATGTGCGCGCCTCTTCGATCGCTTTGGCTCTCCGATGCATCTTAATCTCATCTCACGCATAATGTATTCCTTGTTGTACAAAAATGATCATCCACCACTAGAGTTTTGATCCCCACATCGTTGATCCTGTTTTAGCACCTCGCCGCCCAACTATTTTTCTTGCCTTAATTCCTTGTCTCTCAAGCACACAAATAAATATATGGATTCCTACTCTTTCTTATCGCCAGCATTGGTGGCCAACCTAGCCATCCTGGACGAGCACCTCACCGGTAGTACGTTGACAATTGCTGCGGAAGGATACTATGCTAAGAGTATCATCCCACCTATATCCGAGGATTTGCTAAAGAAGTTGAAGGCCACCTTCCGCTGTCTTGACACCCTCCTCCGCCACGTCTTCCGGTTTATCGCCCACTTCTAGCGAGAAAACCTTGCTATCGGCTTGGTCCTCCACAATGACTTTACATGTCTCTAGGAGGCTTGTCGTCACTTGAGTACTTACTCAAGGCGCGAGCAATCAGAGTCGACCTTGCCAAGACCTCTCAAGAAAGGGAAGAGAGCCTATGGGCTCAATTCGACTTGATTGTTCAGTTAGAGGGTGTTCAAAGACACTTGAATGAGCGCGTCGGAAGGTGGATGCATTTCAAGCTTCGTCAGCTAATGATCCTAAATTGTTTGATGCCGACCATGATGCCTATGAAACTTTGAAGGCGAGATAGTATGCTACCTCCGACACTAAAAACTTTGTTTCTACTTTTTGTCAGTTATCTTCTGTAAGAAGCAATGACCACGCTATTCGCCATATGTAAAATAAAGTAGTTGAATTTGTATTAACTATCTTCTATATATGTAAACGGTTTCGGTATAATGAAATGACGGTATTATTGACTGGTACAAAACAACTAAGTAATACATATTTACTCCTGAGGCATTACTAAATTTGTATTTATGTATATGAGAATGAATTTAGAACCATTATCATAGACGGTTCTACTTTAGAACCGCTCTATATTGTATTTTCACTGCACGGTTATTACGTAGAACCTTCTATAATAACTATTGATTACGATTTATTATTAATGAGAACCGTTTGTGATAATTAGATATCACAGATTGTTATTGATATCAATTGTCTGTGATAAACATATATCATAGATTGTTCATGGTTGGACATGCTTGGGATAAGCCGTGTTATTAAATGCCTGCCTACCAACGGGGTCTCGATAGATCGTCTTCATTGCGCAGCATTGAAGGAGCTAGGGGGCCAGCATTGGTGAGTTTGGTGAAAGCATATCGTTTGTGAAGCTAGCTTATAGATCTATTTGTTTTTGGTGATTAGATATTAGCATTTGCTTCTAATTATTTGCCTTGTAATAGAGAGAGAGATGATAGCTAGGTTTTTAGATCTAGCTAGGTTTAGAGAGAGATGGTAGTTTGATCAATTTTAAGAATGGATCAGTACTCGTAGTTTATTTCAATATATTATTGCTTGATATATATATATATATATATATATATATTGTTTCATGAATACATGGCTAGCTACTTAATTTAGAAATGAACAATTTATTAAAAGGTGAATGACAATTATGTGTAAGTATTAGGCTGGTTAGCTATAGTAGTATTAATAATCTAATTTGACACTAATTTGTTATATGTGTAGCGTAGATGGTCCAAAGTTGAATTTACGTTGAGAACCGTATGAGTAAAAAGTACATTAATGGTGTGCTTGCTTTTAGAAGAGTGGCCAAGCAAGATATATTGAAGAAGAGGATTGAATATATGTACTGTGCATGCATTAATTATGATAATCTGATGATATTTACTAACTCAGCACAGATTGAAACTCACTTGATTCGAAGGAGTTTCAAAAAAGAGTATACATGTTGGACTAGTCACGGTGAAGAGGAAATTATACAGGAAGATAGTTATAATATCGTCGAGGGAGACAACAATATGTCAGTTGTGGACTGTGCTTTCGACGACAATAGGTTGTAAGATGACAATCTAGATCAGATGCTACGTGATGCATAAGGGAAGTATAGTGAGAGAAAGTTTGGTAAATTCGAGGACTTGATGGAGGACTCAGAGAAACTTTTATTCTCGAACTGCAAACCACAATACACAAGATTGTCATCCATTCTTGAATTGCTGAAATGAAGGTAAGTAATGGTTAGTCTGACAAGAGTTTCACGGTATTATTAGGTCTCTTAGCGAACAACGTTCTAGAGGGAAATATGTTGCTGAGAACCACCTACCAAGTCAAGAATGTTCTTTATCCATTGGGAATAGGAGTAGAAAGAATACATGCGTGTCCGAATGATTGTACTCTATCAGAAAGATTATGCAAACTTACATATTTGTCCGGTGTGCGAAGCATCCCGATACAACCATAAAAATGACTCCAATGATGGAGAGTGCATCAAGGCGAAGCAAGGACCTCCTGCAAACATGTGGTATTTGCCTATAATTCCCCGTTTGAAGTATTTATTTGCAAACTGAAATGATGCAAGATTGCTGCATTGGCACTCAAAGCGGGGTAAGAAAAATGAAATGATATGGCAAGCTGCTGATTCTGCCTAGTAGAGGAACATCAATAGGATGTTTGTACACTTCGGTGCAGAACTGAAAAATATAAAGTTTGGGTTGAGTATAGATGGAATGAATCCTTTCGGTAACATGAGTAGCCGATATAGCACCTGCCTTGTGAATGTATGTATGTACAATCTTCCTCCTTAGCTGTGTCTGACGGAAGTCGTGTACGAAGAGGAAGACTATGTACGAAGTATACATTTTGATGTCACTACTTATCCAATAGCCAAACAACTTGAGAATGATATTGATGTGTAACTAGCAACATTAGTGAAAGATTTTGTGACACTTGTGAAATGAAAGGGTATAGGTATGGGATGCCTCCATGTATGTCATTAAAGAGTCGTAATCCCTCTTTCTGTGATATAAATTGCAAGAGAACACCTTGAGTACTCCACTTGTAGAGTACCCCTTCGACCAAGGTATATATCTTAGCTTTGTGAGACAAACGATCTACCTCTAGATCATCCTCGGGTATGGAATCCTTTCGAAGATACTCATAAATGGGTGACATCCAGATATCTTCATACTCAATAGACACTATCTCATTAGGAGTTGTGTCTGATCCTTCGACCAAATATGGCTTCTAAAGTTGCTTTAAGAAGACTCTGATGACACATTTGCGATCGTGGAAAGCAATTCGAGCCAACCAGTTCATGAGAAATTTATCCCTTTGAGGGGTATATCAGAACTTGAGACCAAAAATGTATTTTTCTAGCTTGCGAACTTCGACAAGTATTGAGACATGGTCGAACTTGAGCATTGATACTCTTTGCCGACTGATTCATGACTAGTTGAGAGTCTCCTCTCACGAGTAATCGATTTAATCCCGAGTGCTTTAGCGGCTCGTATGCCACCAACAAGCCTTCATACTTAGCCACGTTATTAGTAGCTGGAAAGAGTAATTAGATGGCATATTTTAATGTCTCTCTTGTAGAAGATTTCAAACCATCCTAGCCCCGAGCCATCGAACGTAAATGATCCATCAAAATACATTGTCCATTGGTCATGGAAATCGTACTTTTGGGGATCCTAAATAGGTTCAGGTTTTGTCTATTTGGCGATAAAGTCTACCAAGATCTGGGATTTTATGGCCATTCAAGACATGAAATGGCGGTGAAACTCCCCAAGTTCCACCAACCATTTTGCCATGCGTACATCTTGCTTTTCCTACTTTCGAGAACCACTCCTAAGAGAAACTCAAACGACACAACAATTTTATGCACCTAAAAATAATGCCTTAGTTTTCTCAAAGACATGGTGAGGGCATATAACAACTTTTGGACTTGTAAGTAGCGCTCCTTAGGCCCATGTAAGACTTCGCTTACATAATATACAGGTCGTTGAATGTTTTTACATTCTACAATGAGTACAACACTTACTGCCTGTGGCGTGGTGGAAAGATATATGAGTAGCGTCTCGCCTAATTTCAAATAAACCAGTACAGGAGCACTTATAAGATATCTCTTGATATCCCCGAATGCATCATTAGCCTCCTTCGACCACTCGAAACCTTCATGTTTCCTGATAAGCTTAAAAAAGAAGCTTTCTTCCCCATATTTGAATAGATAAATCTGATTTTGCCTAATAATGATCTGTCTACATACTTAGAAGAGTTGAGGATGACTTTCTCTTATGGGAGGCAGAATGATGTGAAAGATAATATTGCAATGCATACATATTTTATTCGTTGCTATAATCATTGGTTTGTGCAAACTAATGAGAATGTCACAACAATTGATTCTTACATATACAACGCATATGTGTTGTTCTTTTCATTTACCACACCTTCAGATGTTCATGATGTGCTAAGCAGAAAAAGTATTGATGACAAATATATAAACCATGCATACGCGTAGTCTTCTTTGTTTAGTACAGTTTCATGTTATCAAAAGTTGAGGACAATTTTTTTGAAGAAGGGAGGATGATGTGGATATAAACATGCGTACTCACTTTTCACTATACAAGAGAGATTGCATCAACGCTACGTGTTTGTGGTTGGGGCCCACCAAAAGGGAAGCCAACCAACATGTCAAGACTAGGTCAACACCTTCCCCAACTCTTCCTCAAGGTCATCACGTTACATTTGAACCAATTCAAGTAGGAGTTCAAGTGGGACACATTTTGAAATCTAATTCGGCCTCCAGATCAATTCGGATTCAACCTAATAGGTCCAATTTCAAACGACCATAACTTTTTATCCAGGATGAATCTCATGGCCTATGAGTACTTATTGGAAAGCTTTTGAAGTCTACTTTCAGATGCATCGAAATCATTAAAACAATCCATCGCTAACTCAGCCTGACAGGACCAACTTTAAATGCTCATAGATTTCGCATCAAGACTCTATTTGGAATGCATGAGTACAGCATGAAAAGCTTATCTCACCCTCTTTCCAACAGATCTGGTTCCAACCCAAAATTCCTTCTGTGTGCATCGAAATCATCAAAATAATATTTTGGTTTTGGAAACAGAGATAGAATCAGATCTGATTTGATTACTTTTCATGTGTTAAAAACTTTCCATAAATAAGGGTCTGTGTGCCCCTATAAATAGAGACTCCATTGGCCATGTAACACAGGCCACTTTTGAGAAAAATCAATCTACTAAATTTTGTTTGAGTTCATCATTACTACCGAAATTCCATAGGGAATTAGGAGTGTTCTTCAATCAAGATCGCTCAAATTTTCATCGGGATTGGGTGTATGATAGATCTTCGCTGGTGATCGGCGAAATCAACATGAGTGTGTTTTGGCGGATTAAAGAGTGTTCGTCTCTTGCACTAGTATTGGAGAATCATTGCGATTCATCAAGATTCCCGTGAGTATTCATCCTACGTCGAGAAGATCGGGTGACCCCGTATCACGCCAAAAGTTGGACAAACATTTTTCGACGAAATAACATTTTAACATCGCAAAATATTCTAAATGGCGTGATAAATGCAGTCTTCTCTTCATCTTCTAAAGACATACTAATCTGGTGATAACCAGAGTATGCATCTAGAAAACTTAACATTTCACAACCAGTAGTAGAGTCAACCAATTGGTCAATGTGAGGAAGCGGGAAATCATTTTTTGGATAAATTTTATTTAAATTGGTATAGTCTATATATACACACTACTTACCATTAGACTTCTTTACCATTACAAGGTTAGCCAACCACTCAAAGTGGTCAACTTCTCTTATGAAGCGTGCTTTTAACAACTTGTCCAACTCTGATTTAATAGCTTCTCGTCAATTTGGTGCAAATCTCTGTAATTTCTATTTTATGGGTTTCTTATCAGGTTGTAGAACTAGCCTATGCTCGATCACCTCTCTGGGGACTCTGGGCATGTTAGATGGCTACCACGCGAACACATCTGCATTTGCCCAAAGGAAGGCAATGAGGGCATCTTCCTGCGGTGGTCGGAAGTAACCCCGAAGTGAACAACCTTCGAAGGCTCCACTGGATCCAGAGGAACCTTCTTGACTTCCTCGTTTGGTTTTGGTGTGGCTTTAGTCTTCGAGTGCTTGCTCAAAGGCTGCACCTCAATAGGTCTCAAGTTGGCAGTTGGCCAATCATCTCAAGGGATTTGCGGTCACATGTTAGTATCATTTTCTTATCACAGCGGTGATTACTCCCTTAGGACCTGGCAACTTAAGACATTGATATCATAATAAACAACTATCAAGAAATGTACTAGAGTTGGCTGACCGAGCATAGCGTTATACGCTGTATCAAAATCAACCACATCAAAGGAGATTTTCTCTGTCCTAAAGTAACTTGGGGAGCCGAACATTACAGGCATATAAACTTGGCCAATAGACTTAGCCGAAGATCCCGGTATGATTCCATGAAAGGAATATCGCACCGACTTTATTCTGGTTCGAGAAACTTGTATCTCTTCCAGAGCACTAACAAATAAGATATTTAAAGAACTACCACCAGGAAAGTAATATATTGAGACTTGAGAATGGAAATTGATGAGAATAGAAATATGAAATTGAGTTAATGATGACTAGACATGAAATGTTAACTAGTGTTGTTGCCTCGTTTATTATCCTACTTTATACTTGTCGAGTCGTGGACTTACCTTTGTTTTTTTTTTTGGAACGTTGAAAGCGACATGCATTAGGTGGAAGTAGAACATGGAACCATTGCACTTTTGTAGCTCTTCACTCCACCTAGCTATTCATCACTTATAGTAATAAATAATTTAGTAACTTTATTGTAATAATTGCTTAATTTATTATTTCTCTTAGTTTCCTATGGTTCATAATGTTGTTATTTGGTGCATTCCTAAGTTTAGATTTACTTATGATTGTTTTTTGGTATTTATTTAGTTCCTATTTAATTCAATTTATGGTTTACTGTGTTGTTCATTATTATGTTAAATGTTTATTTTTAAAATCTAGTTGTTGATAATGCTTGCTGAATGTTAAAATGGGTAGTGATAGTAGTTATAGGTGACATCTTGGGTCTTTATTAATCCGAGGAGTTACATTCAGCATGCTTCATGTATCAAAAATGGACAAGGTTAAGGAACATTTTCTTATATAAAGCAATATGCTATTTTCCACAATGATTTTCACAAAAAAAAGATGAAAGAAACAAAATACCTAAAAAGATGTCAATCATTGGTGCATTTATGATAAAAAGTAAAAAACACAATAGAAATGTGGAGAGGAGAATATATTCTCCCTACCCAAACAAATGTATCTTTGTAATTGATTATTATGAGCCACATGTTTCTCTCTCTTTTTTCTTTCTGATTTCAATTGTCTACAAAATGTTACCCGCCGTCATCCAAATCTTTGGTCAAGCAAGGCTATTGGGAAGCTAATATTCCTGTGACATGTGCGTGAACATTTTGCTTTTAGAAGGACGTGTAAAACGTACTTTAGGTGTTGATACAAAATGCTATCATTGTGTGACACGAGAGAACAATATAATTCCCACTAGTACAAAATATGTTTTAAAAGTATTTTTATGAAAAATCTAGCGATATCATTTTTGTGTGAACAGTCCAAATACTTTTGTGTATATTAATGATTAAAGTTTAAAAATATTGACTGTATGCATTCTAAAACGACATCTAAAAAATAGAGGGAGTAGTTGTCACCTTTGGGGAAAATTGCACGATGGGTAGAAAAGAAAATAGATACCTTGTAATTGAGCAAGGACAGAGTTCTCTGGAAACTTTTTGCGTATTTCCTAATAAAAGTCTTGCCTTTAGTTTATTCTCATGCTTTGGAAAACTTAAGTATGTAAAATAAGTTGAAGCTACGGCTAGAGAATTCAGAGCTAGTGCATCCTATAATGCAAAATAGAACTGAAGCCAACAGAACGTGGCTTAAAACTCTAAATTTTGTCGAATTTATAGGTATGAATTGAAGTTTCTTTTCAAGAACACATCATGTGCTCGAGTAGCATTCAGTTTAGCATTGGCTTATACTTTTTTACTGTAGTTGGCTTATTTTTTACTGTAAATGAGTTAGCTTATTTAGCATAATTAAATTTAAAAAAATATAAAAATAGAAAAAAACATGTTAGCCCATCACGGACAATGCAAAGGAATACGGGGAAAATAGAAGGCAAAAAAGTCCAAAAAATAAAAAAAAACCAGAAAAGACGAAATTATTGAATAATGAAAAAAAACAGAAATCAGAAGCAGAAACTGACTTTAAGCTAAAATAAGCACAGTATGCAAAGAGCTAGGTGATGCTAGATAAAGGCCTGTATGACGTCACTCATGTACACATGCATGCATGTGGGTTAGGGTTATAAAAAAAGCTTGAGACTTGCAAGTTATTCGGGCTTGGCTCGAATTCCAAATGAGCCGAGCTCGAGCATGATCATGAGCTCACGAGTTTCAATGAGCCAAACTCAAATAACTCGCAAGGTTCGAGCTTTTTTACAGATATATACATACTAACTCTTACCGAGATTACTCAAACGGGCTTAAGCTCGAGCTTTTCTATTATTGAAAATTAGTGTATGTTGAATTATTTTTTTATTATTGAGTTTATTTGAGTCGAACTCGAGCTTGAGTTTTCATTATTGTTGAAAATTAGTGCATATTAAATTATTTTAATGTTATCAAGTTTATTCGAGTTGAACTTAAGCCGAACTCTAGGCTCGCACCCCAACTCGCACTCGCCGAGTTCGGCTTAAGTTTCTACCAAGTTTGAGTTTGGAAGACTGCACTGCCGAGCTCACTCAATTACAGCCCCTAACGTGGGTTATGCATGTTAACACTAAACTAACCCGATCTTGTACAATAATTTTCCCTGGCTAGTTTTTGTCAACTCCAAATCCACATATATATATAGACACAGATGTTGACACGTCTAGCTAGAATTAAGAAAGAACTAAACTTTTTTCAAATTTAATTAATTGCCAACCCAATGAGACTAGAATTTAAGCACATATCCAACCGAGTCGTATAGCCATCAGTATGACGAGGCGTTGGCCCCTCCTCTAATCATGGCCCTTCAGGACATTAGCTTCATCTAATTAAGCAAGGTATTGTTCTTGTTAATAGTTAATTAGTGTGATATTTCTGGGCCCCGTGTACACGTGTGTTCTATGCTCTTTTTTGGTCACACATGCGTGACATGCACTACCTGTTGGAAAGCAAGAAGCCCAGTGTCAATATGTGCATGCGGCTGTCACCCAACATGTCACATAATCTATATATGATGAATGTTGTTGCTTATCCACTAGATTAATTTCCAAATAATATTTATATTCAATTGATTCGGTGCACATGCATGTCTTATGATTTGGTCATGTACTCTAGTTAGTATAAATCCTTGTAACCAAGGTTAGCAGCACCGACACAAATTCAACAAGAAAAAGCCCTTTTATACATATTCTGGATTGGGACGAGTAGAATAATAAACCAATTGTTGTATTCTTGTGCATTTGTGATATCTTATTTGCGTACTAATCCTGCCCTTATAATGATCACTTAATTAAGCCAAGGTTTTGAGATTTTTTTAATTAAATCCGTTCCTTTTTCTTCGTAGCCAGGATGCAAAGCTTTGACACCTGTCGCGCCGCTGGTCGTACACGGTTGTGTGCAGTGCGCGGGGCCCAGCTGCAGTGAGCGTAGTATCGCGTACGGACAGCGTGGCAGGCCCGTGGGTGGGCCCGTTGTTGGGTGGGAGGCAACGAAGCAGGCCACCATCTCTGCTGGGAAAAGGCCGGGCCGCGAGTGAGTGCTACCCACCTTTGATGGGCATAATTACTGAAGTACTTTCTATTAGTTCTTTGTTTTTAGATTAAGGAATAATCAATATTCCGACCTCCAACATTCACGAATGAATGAGTTTAGCCGATTGACAAACACAAACATAGCCCTTAGACCACTCCTCACCAAACGGTGAAACCCATGTTCACTAAAACTTCAACAAACGCCAAAGCCCACACCGAATTAAGGCTCCATCTCACCAAACGGTGTAATAAAAATTCGGGAAACTACTCAAAGAAGAGGCTCAAACTTCTATTCTTTTTCTTCCTCTCCATCCAAATTTGTCAAGAGAACCCGCATCAAGATCTCCAACCGCTGGCAACCATCCATTAATGGAGCTCTCTTCCTCTTTAGACAATTTGTAACCATTGCCCGATCCAAAGACATCCCCGAAAATAATCTGCATAAATGAATGAGAAGTAGTCCATTTGAAAACAGCATCATTTCTATTCAACCACATTGCCCAACATAGTGCCGCAACCCCGATTAAAATCGCTTTCTAAGCTTAGAAGAAAAGCTCATAAGCCAAGAACCAAATAAATGAGTTACGCTAATGGGAGGTTGAATATTAAAAACAATATAAACCGAATTCCAAATGGACCTTGCAACATGGCACTCAAAAAGAGATGTTGGATTGACTCTCTGAGCTACCAAAGCAACACTTAGTGTCACCCTTCCAGCCTCTTAATCAAATTGTCTTTAGTTAGAATTACCCTCTCTTCAAATACCAAAGAAAAACTTTAATCTTCAAAGGTAACTTAGTCTTCCAAAAGACGTTTTTCCCTGGTAACCCTTCTCTTTTCATAATATCATTATACAAAGAATGAACGGAAAAAAAACCACTCTTATGTAAATTCCATTTAAAATCATCTTTATTATCATTCAATGAAACCAAAATTACTGAAGAAACCAATTCAAACCAAGCCACCAATTTTTCCCCTATCAAAGCACGTCTAAACGAAACATTCAAGGGAGTTGTACTTAGTACTTGAGAAACTGTGACATTTTTCCTTCTAACAATTCTATACAACAAGGGGTACCTATCCATTAGAGTCTTGCTCCCTAACCAAAGGTCTTCCCAAAATCTTGTTTGATGACCATTGTTGACTTTGAATCTACCCCTTGAAAAAAATTGATCCTTTACTTCCATAATCCCAACCCAAAATACTCGCTTCACTTCTTTCTGTTAGTTCTTTGTATTATAAGGATGGAAAGTATAATATGAGGTGATCTATACGTTTACTTAAAATTATTTATTTTTACATAATTTTAGACATTCCTTATTTAATTCTGAGTGTAGATTGTTCCGCGTGGAAAATTCAGCATGAAACTGCAATTTAAAGTTTGAAATTAGCTATTAAGTCCATATATAAAGATTTCACCTGAAATAAGTGTTCACATAGCATGGTTTACAAAAGTTATTTCCGATTTTTTAAACTTAGTTTCAAACTTTCAGAAAGATTAGGTAAGGAAACACGCACCTCTATCTTGTTTGTCCTCACTGAGAAGTCTCCCTCCATGAACAAGAACTAGAGGAATGTCAAACTAATGGTCCTTAGGAAAGGAATGTGAAAGGGGACTATGCCCTATCCTGAAGCCCATAACCTCTCCACTCTTCACCTTTAATCCTCACCTGCAGCACTAAGCTTGAGGTTGCAGCCAAATTAGTGGAGCAGAAAGTTCCTTACTAATGTGACTAGGTTGACTTGACACTTGACAGTACAGGATGCCTCATGGTAACCACAGGGGCATGAAATGCTAGCTGATTGCAAACCATCAGATGGGCCACAACAGCTCTCTCCAACGAAAGAAGACACACACATACCACATGAAGCATCTCTTTTTCCTTAAATGTGGAGCTGCCAAAAGCCAAACATAAAACTTCAACTGTGGAATCATGTTCAAAGTTGACAGGAGGGCTTGTATAATCTTGGCAAGATAGTGACACCATGACACCGAAATACAGATTAATAAGTGGGAAGGTAGTGTTTAGTGCAAACTACGACCTGTCAACTCAAAGAAGTTCCCTATTTGCAAGGTAGAGGAACTGTGAGTACATATGACACTGAAATACAACAAACAAGTTATTATTTGTCAAAACAAGGTACAAAGTGGTGTTCCATCTTTTAAGATATTTTTTTTGCTTGAACTTGTTTTAGATGATTAAGACCTCGTAAATTCAAGACATGAATATGTTTGCAGTTGTGCAGAAATTGCATGCCTGAGATTTGTTACTACATCCTCACTTCAGAAAACTGTGATGAAATGAAAAGGGTTAATGTGACCTCACGTGAGTCGAAGATCTGAACAAATTTTCCAGGCTGCTGTGGAGCCGGAGCACGAGTTTGTTGTACCTCTTTTTACTACATTCACTCACGTGAGCCAGTGTCAGAGTCCATTATGTTTTGCTGCTATCAGCCAAGCTAAGCTGAACTTCACTTTCATCTCTCCTTACCTTTTTCCAGTGCTCACGAAATTGTGAGCCATGCCGTGTAGCCCTTCACATCAAGCTGGAGTTTATTCGAACTATCAGGAAAACGAGGTTTGGGGATGTGACTGTCATAGTGCCTACCTAATTTTCAATTAAACCATGCACTTATTTTCCATGGTTGTATTTACTTCCAAAGCCAAAGCAAGCCTTGTTCTAGTCAAATTTATTAAACTTTGACCTATCAAAATACTTCAAGTATTTTTTTGTTTTGAGACAAAACATTTAGATCAATCACACGAAAATGACATAAGCATAATCGTCATACAAATATTTTTTATGGTTTCTTTTTCTTTGTCAGGGTAGTAGAACTTGTACAGCAAAGTATAGATTAGATAAGTGCCCTGTTATATAGGATGAATCTTACTCGATTGTTTTTAACTTCGGGAAATGGAATCATGGTACTCTCTTGTCACAGAAGAAAATCATTTTGGACATGAGAAAATTGTCTATGTGCCACCCAGAGTTAATCCACTTTCTGATTTGCCATTGAAAAAATACATTTTCTCCTCTGCCACTGAAAACTTATGCATCCCTTCTATGCTATTGTTGTTATCTCCATTAGGATAATCAGCTGATAGTGTCGGAAACTTGTCATATTATTAGAGAAATGCCCATCTTGCCTTCTCAAAATCAGGGACCCACATGTAATACCCTTCTCCTCTCTCTCCCCTCTTCTCTCTTATGTAGTCATGCCACCACCATCGCCACCTCGACCTCAATTGGCCACACAAGGATGAGCCGAATCAACACCGTAGATGGTGATCAGATCGAGCAAGGGATCATCGGCGATGATGTTGGGATACGGGTAGGCTACACTAGCGCAAATTAAAATTTCTATCGCGTAAATCGAAGCCATGTAAGTACGAGATCATAGATCGTTACCACTAGACGCGTAGTATAGCGGAAGAAGAGTTGAAACAATGATTCAATGCAGAGCGTGTCGGTATAGGCGAAGTAATCGATCATCCTTCGGCCAACCGTCTCCTCCTTGCGATCGTCCCGATCAGCGCTGCAATCGTAGCAGCGCCTCTACCGCAGTCCACACATCCAGGGAGGGAACATCGTGTGTTGATGTACTAGCACCAGCGCGCACGGTAGGGGTTATGAGAGTTGGCGCTAGAGTATTTTTGGGATGTATCCCACAACCCCGCACCTCTCATTATATAGCCTCCAATCGGATCCATATCCGATACGAGTGGATATCAAGCCCATTCAAAACTATCATCCGGACTCCTTATCGCTTTCAGCCTATTAAGTGTGTGACTCAGAGGTTCATGTACATTTGGCTATCGCCAAAACTCCTTTTCGGTCGATAGGTCGGTAACGGTCCCTAGTAGGATATAACGACTCCCAAATATACATAAAGATCATATCGGACAAACCTATATAATGCTTATGTACGGATCCCTTTGCCTCATGATATCAGACGGAACTCAAGGCGAAGCGTGCCATCCTATGATAACTCAATCCTTCACTCGAACTCGTGATGGATTACTCAATTGTGATTGACTATTCAACCACATTTGGCATGGCCATGCACTTCCTTAATACAACCACATCGAGGGGCCCAGAAATATCTCTCCTATATATAGGAGAGGTAAATTCCATCTTAATCGCTCACATCCATCCGCATGTTTCATAGTAAATCCGAAAGTTACCTTATGACCACCCAGCACACGAGTAGTGATTGGTAACCCTTGGTAAACTATTACACATGTAGGAAATAATGACGGTCTCAGTCTAAGGATCCCACATACACTATATATGAGACCAATTGATGACACCATGGTGGTTAAGAATATAACAATTCCTGCAGTGTCTCATGGTGGGTCAATCCAACACCATGTTCTCTAACATGTGTCCATATTATTAATTTGATATCTCATATCTATGATCCGTGAAACATGATCATCAATCAATACATGTGCTGATCTGTAAATCATAATTGTCCCACATAATGATATAAGATCAGGGATAATTTAGAATAATATCAAAAATATAAATAAAAAGTTTCACGAACAAGTCACATATTTGTTGATCAATATTATAGATATTTATTCAAGGGACAAAACAATATATTATTCGAAAGATCATAAACATAGAAGTGATACAATCATCTCCATGATTGCCTCTAGGGTATATCATTAACAATCTCCCACTTGCACTAGAGTCAATCATGCAAGTATCTAATACCCACAGCTCTTGTGTGCGCCTCATGCTTTGGTTGTGGAAGTGGCTTTGTCAACATATCAGCAATATTCAAATCTGTGTATACTTTGCATATCTTAAAATCACCTCTATCTATAATCTCATAAATGAAATGAAACATCAAGTATATACTTAGATATTTGATATGATCTAGGCTCTTTAGCTTATGTAATTACTCCATTATTATCACAATAGAGATTTATTGGACTAGAAGCACTGGAGATCACACCCACTCGAGATAAATTTCTTTATCCAAACAGCCTTCTTCGCAGCCTTCAAAAGCCGCAATATACTTAGCCTCCGTTGTAGAATCGGCAACCGCCTCTTGCTTGTAACTTTTTCAGCTCACTACTCCTCCATTAAGACAAAACACAAACCTGCATCGCGATTGAAAATCATCTTTATCGATTTGGAAACTAGCATCAAGATAATCATTTACGACTAGCTCTTCCTCACCTCCATAAACAAGGAACGCATCGCTAGTCCATCTCAAGTATTTCAGATATTCTTTATAGCTATCCAGTTGACCTTCACCGATCTAATCGATATCCGCCGTAACACTTAGAGCATATGACATATCCGACGTGTACAAAGCATGGCATACATGATAGACCCAATGGCGAAGCATATGGAATCTTACTTATCCGGTCTCGCTCATCCGTGTCGAAGGACACCGAGTCTTGTTAACACTAATACTATGTGACATAGGCAAGAAACTCTTCTTAGAATCCTCGCATGTTGAATCACTTCAACACTTTGTCAATGTACGATCTTGGCTTAATCTAATTAGCGTTTTTAGTTCTATCTCTATAGATCTTTATGCCCAAGATATATGTCGCTCTCCTAAGTCTTTCATAGAGAAACTATTTTTAATGAAGACTTAACAGATTAAAGCATAGAAATATCGTTTTCGATCAATAATATATCATCAACATATAGGACCAGAAAAACAAGTACACTCTGATACGGGGTCACCCGATCTTCTCGACGTAAGCTGGATACTCGCGGAAGTCATAATGAATCGTAGCTATCCTCCAATGCCAATGCAAGGGACGAACATTCTTTAATCCGCCAAAACACACTCGCGTCGATTTCGCCGACCACCAAGCGAAGATCTATCGTGCACCCAATTCCCAATGAAAGGCTGAACGATCTTGATTGAAGAACACTCCTAATTCCCTCACGGAATTTTGGCAAAGAATGATAAACTCGAACAAACTTTAGTAGATTGATTATTCTCAAAGATGGTTTGAGCCCTTAGGCTGCCAATACATGGCTTATATAGGACCTTGGGACATCCATAGAGTCTACAAACCAAGTACAACTCAATCCTATATGGTTTTAAATACGAACTCTCACAAAAAGGAAACTAGATTTCACAGTCATTATATTATTTCAGTCATAACTTTTGATCCGAGATGAATTTGGTGCTGGGGCTAGATCCATTGCGTAGCCCTTGAAATTATCTTTCCAACGAGTATAAGAACGCCTGAATCGGACTCTGTTTGTGAAAGTTATGACCTTTTTAGTGACTGCCCATCAGGCTGTCCTAAACCGAGTCCGAATTGAATTCTGAGTTGAATCCGAGTTTGAATCCAATTGACTTGTAGGAGGTACGAATTTGGCTTAATAATCTTATCCAAAATTTGTAGTTGAAGTCCTTAGGCTCCTCCCTTTAGCTCTCCCATGTCTTCACAGGAGTCATACCTAAGAATACATAAAATACTAGCGTGAGGTAGTATCCCAAGTTCATTATCAATTAAAGGAAACTCTTAAGAAACAAAAGTACCTGTTTGTTTAAAAGCTTGGCTCTTGCCCTCGTCATTGGGCCCACAGGTTCTTGGACATTCTCATGCATGTTTGGAGTGGAAGATGTGTATGTAATGGGGATGTCCTCATCATCCTCCCCCTCTTGCAAAGGAGTCGTCCTCTACTCTATGTCTTCTTGTCCAAAGAATGGTGACAAATCAGCAACATTAAAAGTAGTGCTCACTCCATAGTCGTCTCCCGGAAGCTCTATCTTATATGCATTATCATTGATCTTGGCAAGTACTTTAAAAAGACCATCACCACGGGGCATTAATTTGGATTTTCGCTTCTCCGGAAAGCGGTCTTTGCGAAGGTGGACCCACACTAAGTCACCTGGTTCAAAAAGCATTTTCTTGCGAGATTTATTAGCCTTAGAAGTATAAGCACGTACCTTCCTTTCAATGACGTCTTTAGTCTTTTCATGGAGCTTTTTTACAAAATCAGCACGCTTTGAAGCCTCCATATTAGCACATTCTTGTAAGGGAAGTGGCATTAAATCAAGTGGCGTAATTGGTTTGAAACCATACACCACCTCAAATGGGCATAGTTGAGTTGTAGAATGCACTGCCCTATTATATGCAAATTCAACATGTGGTAGACAATCTTCCCACTCTTTCAAATTCTTTTTATCATCGTCATGCAGAGCATTGAGAGTGTACGATTCACCACCTCCGCTTGTCCATCTGCTTGTGGGTGGCGTGTCGTTGAAAACAATAACTTTGTCCCCAGCTTAGCCCACAAAGTCTTCCAAAAGTAGCTCATGAACTTAACATCACGATCTGAAACAATAGTCCTAGGCATACCATGCAATCTCACAATCTCCCTGAAAAATAGGTCAGCTACATGCGACGCATCATCGCTCTTATGACAGGGAATGAAATGTGCCATTTTAGAAAACCTATCAACAACAACAAAAAGAATCCTCCTTCTTAGTTCTAGGCAATCTGATGAGGACATCCCCATTACATACACATCTTCCACTCCAAGCATGCATGAGAATGTCCAAGAACCTGTGGGCCCAATGACGAGGGCAAGAGCCAAGCTTTTAAACAAACAGGTACTTTTGTTTCTTAAAGAGTTTCCTTTAATTCATAATGAATTTGGGATACTACCTCATGCTAGTATTTTATGTATTCTTAGGTATGACTCCTGTGAAGACTTAGGAGAGCTAAAGGGAGGAACCCAAGGACTTAAACTACAAGTTTTGAATAAGATTATTCAGCCAAATTGTACCTCCCACAAGCCCAATTAGATTCAAACTCGGATTCAACTCGAATTCAATTCGACTCGGTTCGGGACAGCCTGACAAGCAGTCACTAAAAGGTCATAACTTTCACAAACGGAGTCCGATTTAGGCGTTCTTTTACTCGTTGGAAAGATAATTTCAAGGGCTACGCAATGGATCTAGCCCCAGCATCAAATTCATCTCGGATCAAAAGTTATGACCAAAACAATATGATGGCTCTGAAATCTAGTTTCCTTTTTTAGAGAGTTCGTATCTAAAACCATATAGAGTTGAGTTGTACTAGATTTGTGGACTCTATGGATGTCCCAAGGTCCTATATAAGCCATGTATTGGTAGCCTAAGGGCTCAGACCACCTTTGAGAATAATTAATCTACTAAAGTTTGTTCGAGTTTATCATTGTCACAAATTCCGTGAGGAAATTAGAAGTGTTCTTCAATCAAGATCGCTCACCTTCTCTGGAATTGGGTGCACGATAGATCTTCGCTGGTGGTCGCGAAATCGACGCGAGTGTGTTTTGGCGGATTAAAGAGTGTTCGTCCCTTGCATTGGCATTGGAGGATAGCTACGATTCATCAAGACTCCGCAAGTATCCATCCTACGCCGAGAAGATCGGGCGACCCGCATCATCCGGCATCGAGCGCGTTTACCTGTGAGGATCTTATCCCTTTACTTTTAGATTGATTTATTTTGTCCTATAGTCCATTAAACTGAAATTGCCTCACAAAAAAATCCAAACCCTAGTTTTGCATCTGTTATTTTCGTGAGTTTTATTAAGTTTTGATCCATTAGAAATTTTGTTTACGTGCTGATCTTAGTGTCCTTTTGCATTGCTTGATCGCTATGCCTTTAATCCTTGAAAATCTGCTAGTTGATCTTTCAATTAGCATAAAAAAGTAGATTCAATTTACTTTTTGAAATCTTGTTTTTGCTGTCCATATAAGATCTTTAAGCATCTTGAAAGAATATCACATCCGAATATATCTGGTTTCCTTTTCTTGATTGATTTGGCCACAAGAAACCCTAGTGTCACAAGTTTGCGCCACAAAAAAATCTTAGTTGGACACATTCGACTGGTCTCAAATTTTTATGTTTGAATTTCGAAAGGCCTGTTAAGATCTCCACTTAAATCTTTTGAATCTTGAGACTAGTCTTTGATAATTGCTTTAGGGCTGTTCTAGAATTATCTACACATTGTCAACAACTTTGGATTTATGAGAATCTACGAACAATTAAACCTAGTTCAGCCTTGAGTATAAAAACAAAGAGCAAAAAGAAGGCAAACCGATTGAAAAAAAGAACCACGGCTTGAGAAAAAAAAAGAAAGAAAGAAAGAAAAAAAGAAAAGAAAGCATTGGCTGAATTTGGGTGAGTTAATCTTAGTCCATAATTTCAGATTGTGTATTTAATTTCTTTGGACAATCTTGTGCCCTCAAATTCATATTATTGCAAGTGGCTAGCGTCTCTCCTAGTACTTGGTGCAAAACGAGCTAATATTCCCGATTGTTTCCTTTAGCTCATTCCTTTTATTTGCATTGAGTTACATTGATCATTGCTTATGTGTTCATATACTTCACTTATATCATTTGGATCGGCATATAGGCAATACTTTATAGCTTGGATTATTACTTAATTTTACAATATCGTGAAATTTAGATTGTGTAGGATAAATACTTCCTAACCAAACTCCACAAAAAATCCTTTGTCGTGCAATTGTGAGTTACTTTTAAATCCGCTTGATCATCACTTGCTATTGTAGCCACCACCAAGTGTAAGTTTCTTTTTGGCCTCAATTCACTTCAGAAAGGTAAGAACTTTACTTGGGAGAGGAAAGAGTGAGATTTAGTGAATTCCACATATCATACATATCTTGGTATTGTTTCGTGTTTCTTTGCACAATCTAACCATGTCAGCTGGAGATGATAATATGGACGAGGAGCATGATCTGAATGTTCCGGTGACTCGACTCCACTTCCAAGCCTTGAGGGGAACTTTGCGCAATGAGATCGCCGCCACTACTGACATCTTGGAAGGGCAATTCAAGGAGCAGATCAACAACTCTGTGCAAGATATGCGCATTGAGATGAACCAGCAAATGATTGTACTATGTACAAACATTGTTAATGATATTGTGCGCGTGCTTCGTCCACAACAAGAGGAGGGAAGCGTTCATTGTGGGGGAGCTATTCCTCCACGAGATGAGGGAGCAACCGTTCCTCGAGGTGGCCAAGAGGCTCAACAAAGGCGAGATCGCGTGATGGTAAATATCATTCGCCCACCCCTACCTGGGAGAGGTGAAGGGGGTGGCTTCCATGGTCCAGGGAGGGGCCATGAACATGGAGGCCGTGGTGGGAGAGCAACACACTTCGACGACGACGACTTTCTGCACTAAGATGATAGCTACCACCGTCGTAATCGTTACGGCGATGAACGACCAAATGAGGAGAAATTTGGTAAGCTTAAATTTACAATGCCATCATTCTTAGGTACACATGAGCCCGAAGAATACCTCACTTGGGAGCTCAAGGTGGACAAGGTGTTCCGTTTGCACAATTATTCTGAGGAGAAGAAAATTCACGTGGCGGCACTTGAATTCGTTGATTATGCGTTGATTTGGTGGGAACAAGTGCAAAATCAAAGGAGAGAGAACAATGAACCACATGAGAGCAAGGTTTGTTCCTAAACATTATAAACGTGATTTATTTGACAAATTGCAGCAGATGAAGCAAGGCATCTTCACGGTTGAGGAATACTATAAAGAGATGGAAATGGCCATGATTCGAGCTAATGTTTATGAGCAAGAAGAGCAAACAATGGCACGATTTCTTGCTTGTTTACACCCTCCTATCAAGCGCATCACTGAATTTCAGCCTTACAACAACATGGTGGAGTTGGTACATCAAGCAACTAAGGTTGAAAGACAAGTGCAACAAGACATGCGGGCAACAGGAACATCATCCTTCATGCCTCGAACAGCACCTACGTTAGGTAAATCCACATCTCATTCCAATTCATTTAAAACTAATCCCTCTAGTGGAATTTTTGCTCCTAGTACACGTGATGCCCCAAGTACAAAGAATGACACTCCTTCCTTCTCAAAGAAAGGACCAAACCCTTCTTCATCATCTTCTATTGGTTCCACGGCCAAAAGTAGCTCCATCTAATGCTTCAAGTGTCTTGGTCGCGGACATATGTAAAAGGATTGTCCAAATAACAAGGTAATGTTAATAACTGAGAATGGAGACTATGATTCTACTAGTGATGAAGATGGAGAGTGTCTAGCTGATTTCGAGGCAAATGGGGATGGCCATGGGGGAGAAAGAGGCGAGGACACGCTTGGAGATGGGTATTGTGACCCCGAGTCCGGTCCTATCCTTGTGTGCACTCCTTCGGTATTGAGTGTTCAAGCCAAATCTAACCATAAACAGCGCTGCAACCTCTTCCAAAACAAGAGCTCAAGTAAGCAAAGATGGTAAGTGTTGCAAGGTTATTATTGATGGAGGTAGTTGTCATAACCTAGCTAGTAAAGAATTTTGCAACAAACTTGGATTGAAATATAAGAAACATCCACATCCATATCAAATTCAATGGTTGAATAATGATGGTTCTATGAATGTTGGATACACTGTTGATGTTAGCTTTCAGATTGGAAATTACCAAGATACAGTAGAGTGTGATGTGGTCTCTATGGATGTTTGTCATTTACTTTTGGGGAGGCCATGGCAATATGATAGGTCTGTGATTCATGATGGTAGAACAAATCAATATAAATTCATGTGGAATAGCAAAGAAATAATATTACGGCCTATGACCCCTTCTCAAATTATCATTGAAAATGCTCAAAAGAAAGAAGTGCAAATAGGGGGTGAGAGAGGGAAGGAACAAAAGAATGAAATTCCACATAAGGCGAGCGTGAGAGAAAAATTGAAATTGAGTGGGAAAGCTAATATTGAGGGAGAGAAAAAGTTAGTGACGAAGGCAACAAAATCTGAGTTGAGGGAGATGAGGGAAGACCCCACTATGTTTCACTTTGTGATGCTATATAAATAAGCTTTGATGACTACTAATAACATAACCTCTCTTCCTAGTGTTGTCTCCCAAGTTTTGCAGGCTTATGGTGATGTGTTTCCGAGGATGTACCACTGGACTACCACCCATTCGAGGTATTGAGTATCAGATTGACTTGGTTCCGGAGCCCTCTTCCAAACCGTCCGCCCTACCGCACCAACCCCGAGGAGACAAAGGAGATTCAGCAGCAAGTGCAAGCACTTTTGGACAAAGGGTACGTGACGTGAGAGTCTTAGCCCTTGTGCCGCTCTCGTTATTCTTTTCCTAAGAAAGATGGTACCGCGAATGTGCGTGGATCAGAGCTATAAACAACATAATCTGCTCACTATCGTCATCCTATTCCTAGGCTAGATGATATGCTTGATGAGTTAAGTGGTTCTACTATTTTTCTAAGATTGACTTATGTAGTGGATACCATCAAATAAGAATGAAACAGGAGATGAATGGAAAACGCTTTTAAAACGAAGTTTGGCTTGTATGAATGGTTAGTGATGCCTTTGGGTTGTCCAATGCTCCTAGTACTTTCATGCGCCTAATGAACCATGTTTTAAGACATTTTATTGGAAAATTTGTGGTAATTTATTTTGATGATATCTTGATATATAGCCGCTCTTTGATGATCATGTTGAACACATCAAACAAGTGTTAGAGGTGCTTAGACGAGAACAATTGTATGCTAATCTTGAGAAGTGTACCTTTGCACTAGTAATGTTGTGTTCCTAGGCTATGTTGTTTCAGCTAATGGCATTGAAGTAGATGAATCTAAAATTGAAACTATTCGAAATTGGCCTACACATGTGAATGTTAGTCAAATTCGTAGCTTCCATGGACTTGCTAGCTTTTATCGACGATTTGTGAAAGACTTTAGCACTATTGCTGCCCCATTAAATGAATTAACTAAAAAGGGAGTCACTTTTGAGTGGGGAGAAAAACAAGACAAAGCTTTTGTTGAGTTGAAGCAATGTTTGACCAAGCACCATTGCTTGTTTTACCTGATTTCACCAAAACCTTTGAGATTGAATGTGATACTAGTGGAATAGGTATTGGTGGTGTTTTGATGCAAGAAAGAAAACCTGTTGCATATTTCGGTGAGAAACTTCATGGTGCACAATTGAATTTTCCAGTTTATGATAAAGAATTATATGCTCTTGTGCGTGTGCTAGAAATTTGGCAACATTATCTTTGGCCTAAGAAATTTATCATACATTCTGATCATGAAGCATTGAAATATTTGAAGGGCCAAGCAAAATTGAATCGTAGACATGCTAAGTGGGTAGAATTCATTGAAACTTTTCCTTACATTGTCAAATACAAGAAAGGTAAAGAAAATGTGGTAGCTGATGCATTGTCTAGAAAACATGTGCTTTTCACTCAATTGGAAGTAAAAGTTCCAGGATTAGAAAGCTTGAAAGAGTTATATGATTCCGATCATGACTTTTCAACACCGTATTATAATTGTAAAGATGGCAAAGGGTGGGATAAGTTTCATGTTCATGATGGTTTTCTTTCGCATGAACAAGCTATGCGTTCCAAATCGTCCGTGCGCTTGCTACTATTGCAGGAGTCTCATGCGTGAGGATTTATGGGATATTTTGGAAGAGAGAAGACGACATGATGTTAAGCGATCACTTCTATTGGCCAAGATGAGGCGAGATGTCGAGAGGTATGTTCAACGATGCATCACGTGCCATAAGGCGAAGTCGAAATTCAATCCACATGGTTTGTATACTCCACTTCCAGTTCCTAGTGCTCCTTGAGAAGATATTAGCATGGATTTTGTGTTGGGATTGCCTAGAACTAAGAGGGGGAGGGATTCTGTTTTTGTTGTTGTGGATAGGTTTTCTAAAATGGCACATTTCATTCCCCGTCATAAGAGCGGTGATGCGTCGCATGTAGCTTACCTATTTTTCAGGGGAAATTGTGAGATTGCATGGTATGCCCAGGACTATTGTTTCAGATCGCGATGTCAAGTTCATGAGCTACTTTTGGAAGACTTTGTGGGCCAAGCTTGGGACAAAGTTGTTATTTTCAACAACCTGCCACCCACAAACAGATGGACAAACGGAGGTGGTGAATCGTACACTCTCAATGCTCACATGGACAATGATCAAAAAGAATTTGAAAGAGTGGGAAGATTGTCTACCACATGTTGAATTTGCATATAATAGGGCAGTGCATTCTACAACTCAACTATACCCATTTGAGGTGGTGTATGGTTTCAAACCAATCACGCCACTTGATTTAATGCCACTTCCCTTACAAGAACGTACTAATATGGAGGCTTCGAAGCGTGCTGATTTTGTGAAAAAGCTCCATGAAAAGACTAAAGAGGTCATTGAAAAGAAGGTACGTGCTTATGCTTCTAAGGCTAACAAATCTCGCAAGAAAATGATTTTTGAACCAGGTGACTTAGTGTGGGTCCACCTTCGCAAAGACCGCTTCCCGGAGAAGCGAAAGTCCAAATTAATGCCCCGTGATGATGGTCCTTTAAAGTACTTGCAAAGATCAATGATAATAAATACAAGATAGAGCTTCCAGAGATGACTGTGGGGTGAGCACTACTTTTAATGTTGCTGATTTATCACCATTCTTTGGGCAAAAAGACATAGAGTCGAGGACGACTCCTTTTCAAGAGGGGGAGAACGATGAGAACATCCCCATTACATACACATCTTCCACTCCAAGCATGCATGAGAATGTCCAAGAACCTGTGGGCCCAATGATGAGGGCAAGAGCCAAGCTTTTAAACAAACAGGTGCTTTTGTTTCTTAAAGAGTTTCCTTTAATTGATAATGAACTTGGGATACTACCTCAGGCTAGTATTTTATGTATTCTTAGGTATGACTCCTGTGAAGACTTGGGAGAGCTAAAGGGAGGAGCCCAAAGACTTAAACTAAAAGTTTTGGATAAGATTATTCAGCCAAATTCGTACCTCCCACAAGCCCAATTGGATTCAAACTCGGATTCAACTCATAATTCAATTCGGACTCGGTTCGGGACAGTCTGATAGGCAGTTACTAAAAAGGTCATAACTTTCACAAACGGAGTCCAATTCAGGCGTTCTTGTACTCGTTGGAAAGATAATTTCAAGGGCTACGCAATGGATCTAGCCCCAACATCAAATTCATCTCGGATCAAAAGTTATGACCAAAACAATATGACAACTCTGAAATCTAGTTTCCTTTTTGAGAGAGTTCGTATCTAAAACCATATAGGGTTGAGTTGTACTAGGTTTGTGAACTCTATGGACTTCCCAAGGTCCTATATAAGCCATATATTGGTAGCCTAAGGGCTCAGACCACCTTTGAGAATAATCAATCTACTAAAGTTTGTTCGAGTTTATCATTGCTCACTGAAATTCCGTGAGGGAATTAGGAGTGTTTTTCAATCAAGATCGTTCAGCCTTTCCACTGGGAATTGGGTGCACGATAGATCTTCGCTGGTGGTCGCGAAATTGACGCGAGTGTGTTTTGGCGGATTAAAGAGTGTTCGTCCCTTGCATTGGCATTGGAGGATAGCTACGATTCATCAAGACTCCGCGAGTATCCATCCTACGCCGAGAAGATCGGGCACCCGTATCACAATCCCAACACAAAATCCATACTAATGTCTTCCCAAGGAGCACTAGGAACTGGAAGTGGAGTATATAAACCGTGTGGATTGAGTTTCGACTTCGCCTTATGGCACATGATGCATCGTTGAACATACCTCTCGACATCTCGCCTCATCTTCGACCAATAGAAGTGATCGCTAACATCATGTACGCTTCTCTCTTCCAAAATGTCCCATAAGTCCTCCCGCATGAGACTCCTGCAATAGTAGCAAACGATTTAAAGATTCTAGAACGCATAGCTTGTTCATGCGAAAGAGAAAACCATCATGAACATGAAACTTATCCCACCCTTTGCAATCTTTGCAATTAGAATACGGTGTTGAAAAGTCATGATCGGAAGCATATAACTCTTTTAAGCTTTCTAATCCTAGAACTTTTACTTCCAATTGAGTGACAAGCACATATTTTCTAGACAATGCATCACTAACATATTTTCTTTACCTTTCTTGTATTTAACAATGTAAGGAAAAGTCTCAATGAATTCTACCCACTTAGCATGTCTACGATTCAATTTTGCTTGGCCCTTCAAATATTTCAAAGCTTCATGATCAGAATGTATGATAAATTCCTTAGGTCAAAGATAATGTTGCCAAATTTCTAGCACACACACAAGAGCATATAATTCTTTATCATAAACTGGATAATTCAATTGTGCACCATGAAGTTTCTCACTGAAATATGCAACAGGTTTTCTTTCTTGCATCAAAACACCACCAATACATATTCCACTAGCATCACATTCAATCTCAAAGGTTTTGGTGAAATCAGGTAAAACAAGTAATGGTGCTTCAATCAAACATTTCTTCAACTCAGTAAAAGCTTTGTCTTGTTTTTCTCCCACTCAAAAGTGACTCTCTTTTAGTTAATTCATTTAATGGGGCAGCAATGGTTCTAAAGTCTTTCACAAATCGTCGATAAAAGCTAGTAAGTCCATGGAAGCTACGAATTTAACTAAGATTTACAGGAGTAGGCCAATTTCGAATAGTTTCACTTTTAGATTCATCTACTTCAATGCCATGAGCTCAAACAACATAGCCTTGGAACACAACCTTACTAGTGCAAAAGGTACACTTCTCAAGATTAGCATACAATTGTTCTCGCCTAACCACCTCTAACACTTGTTTGATGTGTTCAACATGATCATCTAAAGAGCGGCTATATATCAAGATATCACCAAAAGAAACTACCACAAATTTTGCAATAAAATATCTTAAAACATGATTCATTAAGCGCATGAAAGTACTAGGAGCATTAGACAACCCAAAAGGCATCACTAACCATTCATATAAGCCAAACTTCGCTTTAAAAGCGCTTTCCATTCATCGCCTGTTTCATTCTTATTTAATGGTATCCACTACGCAAGTCAATTTTAGAAAAATAGTAGAACCACTTAACTCATCAAGCATATCATCTAGCCTAGGAATAGGATGACGATAGTGAACAGTTATATTGTTTATAGCTCTACAGTCTACGCACATTCGTCAAGTACCATCTTTCTTAGGAACAAGAATAACAGGAACGGCACAAGGGCTAAGACCCTCACGCACGCACTTTGTCCAAAA
This sequence comes from Melocanna baccifera, assembly GCA_036346265.1. Classification (NCBI taxonomy): domain Eukaryota; kingdom Viridiplantae; phylum Streptophyta; class Magnoliopsida; order Poales; family Poaceae; genus Melocanna; species Melocanna baccifera. The sequence continues at coordinate 259,925 of JAYEVJ010000204.1, read as the reverse complement.
GTGCTTGTACTTGCCGTTGAATCTCCTTTGTCTCCTCGGGTTGGTGCGTAGGGGCGGATCGTTTGGAAGAGGGGCTCCGGAACCAAGTCAACTGATGCTCAATACCTCGAATGGGTGGAAGTCCAGCGGTACATCCTCCAAAACACATCGCCATAAGCCTGCAAAACTTGGGAGACAACACTAGGAAGAGATGTTAAGTCATTAGTAGTCATCAAAGCTTCTTTATATAGCAACACAAAGTGAAACATAGTGGGGTCTTCCTTATTTCCTCAACTCAGATTTTGTTACCATCATCACTAACTTTTTCTCTCCTCAATGTTAGTTTTCCCACTCAATTTCAATTTTTTCTTGCGCTGCCTCATGTGGAATTTCATTCTTTCGTTCCTTCCTCTCTCACCCGCTATTTGTACTTCCTTCTTTTGAGCATTTTCAATGACAATTTGAGAAGGGGTCATAGGCCGTAATATTATTTTTTTACTATTCCACATGAATTTATATTGATTTGTTCTACCATCATGAATTACAGACCTATCATATTGCCATGGCCTCCCCAAAAGTAAATGACAAACATCCATAGAGACCACATCACACTCTCATCGTATCTTGGTAATTTCCAATCTGAAAGCTAATATCAACAGTGTATCCAACATTCATAGAACCATCATTATTTAACCATTGAATTTGATGTGGATGTGGATGTTTCTTATATTTCAATCCAAGTTTGTTGCAAAGTTCTTTACTAGCTAGGTTATGACAACTAACTTCATCAATAATAACCTTGTAAATCTTACCATTTTTGCTTACCTGAGCTCTTGTTTGGAAGAGGTTGCAGCGCTGTTCATGGTTGGATTTGGCTTGAACGCTCAATACCGAAGGAGTGCACACAAGAATAGGACCGGACTCGGGGTCACAATACCCATCCCCATGCGTGTCCTCGTCTCTTTCTCCCCCATGGCCATCTTCATTTGCCTCGAAACCAGCTAGGCACTCTCCATCTTCATCACTAGTAGAATCATAGTCTCCATTCTCAGTTATTAACATTACCTTGTTATTTGGACAATCCTTTTGCATATGTCCGCGGCCAAGATACTTGAAGCACTGGATGGAGCTACTCCTGGCCGTAGAACCAATAGAAGATGATGAAGAAGAGTTTGGTCCTTTCTTTTAGAAACTATAGGACCAGATATATGCTGCCTCTCCTAAGTTTTTGATAGAGAAACTATTTTTTAATGAAGATATATAGGACCAGATGATGAAGAAGGGTTTATGCCCAAGATATATGCTGCCTCTTCTAAGTCTTTCATAGAGAAACTATTTTTTAATGAAGACTTAACAGATTAAAGCATAGAAATATCGATTTCGATCAATAATACATCATCAACATATAGGACCAGAAAAACAAGCACACTCTGATACGGGGTCGCCCGATCTTCTCGACGTAGGATGGATACTCGCGGGAGTCTTGATGAATCGTAGCTATCCTCCAATGCCAATGCAAGGGACGAACACTCTTTAATCCACCAAAACACACTCGCGTCGATTTCGCCCCAAAAACGATTTTTTCCGAGGGTCTCCCCAAAAGGAAAAACGTAGAGGACGACGATACGCATCTACTATATTTTTTCCAGATTTTTTGGCCATGTAATTTAGGCGTACAAGGGTCTAGAATCGCACTATTCATCAGGGGTGCAGTCAGGGACATCATTGCTCGGATGGGAATTAGGGTAGAAGATGAATTTTAAATTTTTGGCTACCATTGAGAAAGTTGTAGGGAATTCAGCAATATAGCAAAAGAACCAGAATTTTTAGAGCCTTGATCTGTTCTGGGGACGCATTACAAGTCGGCTGTCCAGACTTTCAGAACAGAGGACGTCCTCTGTTTTGTGCATTAGATATCACCTTGTTAATGATAAGATAAAAATATGTGATCTACATGAAAAGTGTAGGTATTTAAGTGAGTAATCCAGATATATATCTTTTTCTGTGATTAGTTTTATATTTTTAAAGATAAGAAAATGTTAACCAGCACCGCTGCAGTGGGAATATTGTAGAACCGTTACGCGGAGAAGGATGTTGTGGGGTTTAGGGTTTTGGCGACACTTTTCTTTGAGAGTCGTGATTGTATTGCTGTATATTGTGCTGAGAGGTACCTTTTTGGACAGGTGGATTTGCTTCTGATCAAGCGTGATCTCGTCGCCTCGTCGGTAGAGGCAAATAAACGTAGCGGATGTGCTACCGTTTAACTCGTTATTCTTACTACTTGCAATATGCATGATTTACGTAATGTTAAATGATATGCCATGATTATATGTTTTCTAAGGAAGAATGTGGTAGCAAGATATTAATCAATTGCCATGTTTGGATGAGTTTTCGTAGTATTGTGATAATTTGCTTAATAAGCTAATTGTGGTATATGAAAGTAAATGCATAGTAGTTATGATGATATTTTCTTATTGTTAAATTCATGAGAATCATATTGATGCCCTTGAAGTGGGTATTATTGTGACTTTAATAGTAGTATTCTTAATGAATACTTGTGGTCGATTAAGTGTCTTTGTGGTAGAATACATTATAGATCGATTGATTTTGATCTTGGTGAACTGATGGTGGAATATGTGGTTGACCTTCGTGGTTAAATTCTTGTGGTTTATGATTATCATATCATTAATAACATGTCATGACATTGCATTGTGGATGTCGCCGCTTATAGCTGCGACCGTACCGGTACAGCATCGTGCATTGCCGTAGCACGATGCACACTTTTACCTTGTTGGGTAAAGGTGCAGTGGAGCATAGCATGCATATGCATTGCATTATGGAAAGATAATTTGCATCCTTATGCAATGTATTGTGGTGAAGTTATTTTACAAACAACTGCAACTTCATAGTTGTAACGTGAAATTGGCTCATGAGAGCCACTTGTGTATGAGAAAAGTGTCTGTGGTTGTAGATTGTGGTTCATCCCTTGTGGTACGATAGAGGGTTGTGATTATGGCATGAGATTCTTTTCTCCTGTGGTAAGTGGGAATAGCAGTTGTAGACACGAGGAATAATAAGGTTAGTGAGGTAAATCGTGTTAATGCTTTATTGTCATTGGTAGTGGTGGTGGTGGATGATATGAAATAGTTAATCAAGATTCATTTGCTAATGTTTTACTATTGCTGGTAGTAAATATGGTTGATGCAATAATTGTGGTCGTTTGGGAAATGGATATTGATGCTTAATATCATTGTAGTTTAATTAATTTGTTAATGAATATGGATGCACATTGTAGATGTGGACATGTGAATACTTTAATGATGTTGTATATTTATTTGTAGTCTAAATAGCTCGTTGAGCAGTTTACTTGCTGAGATTTTTATCTCACCCTTGTTTTTCCCCTACTGTGATTCTGAGCATTCATGGGATGGGTAGAGCAGCACCACAATAATGCACTTGTTTCATCAATTCATGCTGTAATAAAGTCGATGGATTTCTAGCCAAATGCCTATCTATCCATAGATGGTTGTTTTATTTAATAATGATGATCTTGTAAATTATTCTTGATTTAATCCGCTAGAGGTTGTTATTGAACTTGTTACCATTATCTTATTTCCTTAGTTGTTTATGCTTCCGCTAATACTTCATGTCTAGCAATTGTTGCGAAATAAATTATCTTGAAATTTTTGACTAGCTGTAGAGTGGTTTAGTGGCATCCCAGGGTGATGTAGATCCTGGGGTGTTACACGTGCCTCGGGCTGGCCCATAATAACCTGGCCCAACTCCCACCTCTAGTTGATAACAATAGCCACAACAATTGATCAAAGCAACATCAATTAAATATTTTGAAGTCTTGATGGTAGCAGTGCCAAACCCCAAAAATTCTGGTCAGCTGAACAGCCACACAACAGTAGCAGCAGTTGGATTGACTGACAGCCTTTGTTTGTTAATTCCACACAAATTAAAATAGCACAGGCCATAGCAACAAATAGCAGTAGTAGGGATTGATGGGTTTTGGCCAGCACCGAAGCACGCCAAAGCCCCAGTGTGAGTTTCCCCTCCCGTCTGCACCGCGGCACATGAAAACAGGAAAGAGATCACGAGGATCAGCTCAAGAACTCAATCAACAAGATCAATCCCTCAACACAAGCATGAACCCTAGATGAAATTCATAGAGCACGCGCGCCAGGTGCCACCAAACATGGTAATTTTTTTCTAATTTGATCAACTCCTAAAAAAGACATATGATACAAGGGGAGCCAGCCCTAGGCTTTTATACCCCAACTCTATCTTGCCGGACGCCGACTCGTATATGAACCAAAAACAAACACACATGCACTCAAAATCTAGCCTCACGGACGTACACGCAAGTGTATATATACACGCATCAAACTCACATGGATGCATGCCAACACGTTCAAGCACCAAACACATGGTATCTTGAAAACTAACCACGCACATACATAGCTGCATCATTACTACAGAAAGCCTAATACTAGATACCAAATCACAGACGGTTTTGTAAAACCGTCTGTGATGTATACTATCACAGACGGTTTTAATTTGGAGACCGTCTGTGGTTTTTGTGGCGGAAAAAAGGAGTATCATAGACGTTTCTTACCGATGAACCGTCTATGATACTGGAATATCACAGATGGTTTTTAATATAAAATTGTCTGTGATATTCCAGTATCACAGATGGTTTTTTTGTTAAAAACCGTCTGTGATAGTTGGTAAGCACAGATGATTTGTAACTAAAAACCGTCTGTGATATATAAATATCACAGACGGTTTGCCGTTAAAAATCGTTTGTGATTATCACTTTCACAGACGGTTTTTAACTAAAAACCTTATGTGATATTTGCACCACAGACGGTTCGAAAGACGTCTGTGATGATCTTATATTATCACTGACCCACAAATTCAGACGGTTCAGAATACCGTCTGTGATGACATTTTTGAACCGTCTGTGATAATAATTTTTGCAATAGTGCATGCATAGCATGCGCAGGACCGAAAGGACTAGAAAACTCGACAACCATGCATGCGTGAGTGACTTTTATATGAACACTAGCAAATAAATAAATAACTAACAACTTAAACTAGCTTTTAGCCGACTCAAAATCTTGAGTTCGGATCAGTATGGAACCAATCCAAATATACTTGTAGTTCTTGTTAAAAATGTAGTCAATAATTTAATTCCAAATTTTAGTAGGAGACAAAAACAAAATACTAGTGATGCACAACTAACTAATAACAGTAGGCTACTCATCATACTTCGGAATATATGCAAGAAAAATATTGTATCAAAGTTGTACGAATACACGAACGACTTACTGTTGGGCTTGATGAAGAGCAGGAAGCAGCGCAGGCTTGATGCAGTGTAGGCTTGACGCAATGCAGTGTAGATGAAGCAGAGCAGGAGCGGTCGCGCAGATGTGCGCTGCCCAGAAACCTTATTGCTGCCCCCGTGTAGGTTTTCACGACAGCAATGGCTCGGAGATACCGCTCACCCTCCTTCCAGGTGCACGCAGGGAAGAAAGACCGGCGTAGTTCGAACAGTACAATACAATAGCACAATATCACCAGAGAGGAAGAGGACAAAGAAGGAAAAATGAAAAGTTCACGTCCCCAACCCAAGACGTCACCAGGTCTTTTATAGACGTGCAAATTACTCTCTAGTAACTTGTCGGGACCCGGAATGACAACTAAGTCCCTCTGTGTAAATCGCACTATCCCAAGAAAAGCTAGTGCACACAGGGTCAACAGTAATGTATATCATGCAAAAATCACCACCGAATATTATTAATCAACAAAATATGGCCTTAAGGCCAAGTCTTACAATATAGGGGCACAAGGCCAACAAAAGAAATAAAACAGCGGAAAGCAGTAAAGGTAGCAGAACAGCCCATCCAGCCTCCCACAGGCGAATGACTGTAAGACGCGTCCTACTCACTGAAGTAGTCCTCACCGTTGTAGTCGCCCTCGAAGTCTGGCAACAGGTTTAGCAAGGTGAGTACAAGAGTACTCCCAAGGTAAGCAAGCAAATGCTTACGTAAGTTACACCAGGAATTATAACAAAATTGATGCATACATAATGGATTTCAAGAAGGCTTAATAGGGTGAATGTGCGGAAAGCAATACTTGAATTTAAATACAATAGTGTAAGTACGAAAAGCTAAATTTAAATACAGTATACGAAACATGGTTTTTAACAAGTAATATCATTAGTGTAGGCTCCGACCCACACTAACCTATCCACGGGAATCTACCCGGACCAAATCCAAGCCACTGAGTGTTTGCTCAAAAACCAGGTTTTATAAAATCCAAGTCTAATCTGTGATAACTTTACTCAGCATGTCCATGACCGCGAACACGGCTATCTAGATAGGTTTTAACTCTGCAGAGGTGTACAACTTTACCCACAAGACATTCCCTCTCACTTGAGCCACGCGATAAACACACTACCTTAGGTGTGCGGCGGAGAGTTCATGACAAGGCTGTCCCGATGATCCATAGCCAAAATAATCACGCCGCCACTAAGGTTTCACCACAACTCGAATCCACGAGTTGGAGCCCCCCTCTGGTGCCATGTGAGACTTCCCACAGCCTACGCCGCGCTCACATTCAGCCTATAGCGAGACTATACTTGGAACATCACAAATTACTTAGCCAGGTCCGTCCCATACCGGACTTGTGGTAGTACGAGGTGACTTCGTAAAATGAATCACAAAAACGGTCCTTATGTTGATTTAGACCCATCCACATTCCCCCCGTGCACGACAATCAACCAGGTTTCACCAAACACGAGGCATGCCGGCACCCACCAGCTAACCATTAGCCTAAGTCCAAATCATAAGTTTCTATTTTTATTTTTAAACAATTTTCATAAACCATCCTTGACTCTCCGAAGTCAAGAATTCAATTTTAAATCGTCATTTCATGTGAAAGACACTAATCCAACCTAAAATTATACTAAGCCGGGCTAAGCATTTCTATAAAATTTCTAGTCAATATTATGGTACTAACTAGTTTTCAGCTAGGGTGGCAAGGTATATGAATTCGAGATTCAAAATGAGCTATAGTCAAAGGATCATGGGCGTAACTAAAATTAAAACTGAATTTAAATTAAATTTGAATAGAAGTACGCATGCAAATACAGTAAAACAACATAAATAAATTTGAATTATTAGGTTCAACATGGTCAAAGGTGTAACTTGCCTCGATCGAAGTCCTGCTGGAAATCGTCGAACTTAAAATCTCCGGAATCGTCGAAATCTATCGTAAAGAGCCAATTCAAAGAAAATTCAAAAACAAAATTCAAATAAATTCAAAATTTCAAAATTATGCCAGAAATGGATAGATCATGATTTTAGAAAAATTTAGAAATTTGAGTGGATCAATTTGGAGTTAAAATGCAAAAGTTATAGCCTTCCAAAGTTTAAATTCAAAATAAAAGAAAAGGGGGTATTTTCTGGATTTATTTTTAAACCGAAAAGGATTTATGACGTCAGCAAGAATTATTTTTTTAAAGGAAAATAAAGGATTATGACGTCAGCAGAGGAATTAGATTTTCGGCTGAATTATTTTTAAATGGAAAAATTGGTTTCTGACGTCGGCCGGTTACGTGGTGAGTCCATGGACCCGAGAGAAAGATGAGGTGGCAGGCGGGCGTGCGGGGAGCAGGTGGCGCTGACGTGGCTCCCACGTGGCTGCCACATGGCACCACGTGGTCGCTATGCGGCTGCCACGTCGCGCGCAGCGTCGCGACGCGGCGGCACGCAGCGAGATGGCGGGGAGCTCGGGTGGCGGCGTGGCGCCCGGTGGCGGCCGCGCTGCGCCACCTCACCCCGATGGTCGACGGCGGGCGGCCGGCGGTGGCCGAGGGTATAGAAATGAAGAGGGGGACGCGGGGAGTTCACCGGTACCTTGCGCGGAGGCTGAGGGTGACCAGAGGGGAGAGTCGGCGGGAGGGGCGGCGGTCGGAGAGGGGCCTCACGGCGGCGAAGGAGCTCCGGTGGCGCAGCAGCTCGGGGAAGGGGTCGCCGGGGATCGCCTTGGCACCAGCAACGTCGGGGAGGCGTCGGCGAGGAGCGAGGAAGCCCGAGGCGGCCAAAATTGCTCGCCGGAGTACTTCAAGCCGCGGGGAGGAAATCGGGTGTAGGGAGGGCTCTGGTGCTCGGGTGGTTCGCTTGAGCGGTGAGGGAGGGGCGGTGTGGGTAGAGGGACCTCGGGGTGTGGGTTTTATAGGCCGGGGAGGCGTGCAACGGCCGCGCGAAGTTCGCCGGAGCTCAAACGGTCGGAGAGGATGAATGCGACGGCGAGGAGAGGCTAACGCGCGTCTTTATGCCAGAAACGGACACGGTGGAGGCGGGGGCTTAATTTGCCGTTGGCATGGGGGAGTAAACGGGAAGGAAACCGAAGCAATCAAAGCTTCGGTTTCGGCTTTAATGGCGGCAGCGGGCGGCAATCGCGCGAGGAAGAAAGGAAGGGGGCGGGGAAGATGGGTCCGACAGGTGGGGCCCGCATGTCAGCGAGAGAAGGAAAACGGAAAAGGGCGGGGGCGGTGGTCGGATCCGCGACGCGTGGCGAGTGGAGTAGGTCGGGGCCGCTGGATCTCGAGCGAACCGTTAAGTGAGAGGAAGGGTCGATTCAATCGGCAAAGAGAATGAGATCCGGGCGGCCGGGTCTCGGGCGAGGGTTAAGTGACTATGGACGCGTGGGATTGAATCCGGCAACGGCGATCGGCACGGATTACTCCACACGTCGGCAGGAGCGGAGGGGATGGCGGGCGAAGCGGTAAGTTGGATCGGACGGATAGGAATAGATCTGGCAGCGGGGATCGGCCCGATGGGTGACACTTGTCAACCCCGGGGAGGGTTTTGGATTTTACTTCCTTTTTGATTTTCTAGAAATGAGAATAAACTTTAGAAAACACAGAAAAATACCAAATAAATTTTGAAAATTCCAGAAAAATTCAAGGAACCTTCTGGGACTAATTGAGACTTAATAAATATATCTTCCACCTATTTTGACAAGTATATTTTGAAAAAAATCACAATTTCACTTAAAAGGGAGGGTTTTACTTTTTTATAAAATCCTGAAAATCTATATAATTACAGATTTGACTTTAGGAAGGTGAAATACCTTTATTTGACTTTCATGAAATGCAATAAATTCATTTTGGTCTTTTATAAATAGAAGTTTTAATTTTCTCAAATCAAGACCATGAAGTAAACTCCAGGAAAATCCAATAAATTCCAGAAAAGACTTTAATTAAAGGAAATAAAATTTTTGGGATGTTACAAACCTACCCCCCTTAAAAGAAATCTCGCCCTCGAGATTTGCACAGGCTAGCAAAGAGATGGGGATGGCTGGCCTTTAAATCTTCTTCTCGCTCCCAAGTGGCTTCGTATTCGGTGTGGTTGCTCCACTGAACCTTGCAAAACCTAATGGTCTTCCTTCTAGTCTGACGCTCTACTGTCTCCAGGATCTTGATTGGCTGCTCCTGGTAGGTGAGATCATCCTGAAGGTCCAAAGTTTCTAATGCTGCTTGCTCTGTGGGTACCCGGAGGCACTTCTTCAATTGGGAGACATGGAAGACATTGTGCATTCCTGACATGCTTGGCGATAAGTCCAAGCGATATGCGACTTCACCTCTTTGGTTGAGAATCTTGAAGGGTCCCACATAGCAGCGGTGCTAGCTTTCCTCTGACTTGAAACCTTTTTACACCTCTGAGTGGAGATACTCTAAGATAGACGTAGTCCCCGACCTCAAAGGTCAAATCTCGACGACGGTTGTCCGCATAGCTCTTCTGCCGAGATTGGGCTACTTTTAGTCTGTCTCTGATATTCTTAACTTTATCTTCTGCGTCTTGGAGCGATTTGGTCCAACTTCTTGAGGTTTCCCTTGCTGATCCCAAAGTAAGGGTGTCTGCACTTCGACCATACAAGGCTTGAAAGGTGCCATTTGCATGACGGCTTGGTAGCTATTATTGTATGAGAACTCGCATAGGGCAATGAACGGTCCCACTGTTCCCAAAGTCAGTACAAGCTCTTAGCATATCCTCGAGCACTTGATTAACTCTCTGTTTGACCATCCGTGCGAAGTGGTAAGCGATGCTGGCCGAGCTTACTCCTAACTCTTCATGCGGCTCTGCGAGAATCGAAGTGAACCGACTTTCTCGATCTGACACTATCTTCTTGGGAACGCCATAGAGGCACACAATCCGGGACATGTATAGCTCGGCTAATTTACTCCCGGAGTAAGTGGTCTTGACTGGTATAAAGTGAGCCACTTTAGTTAATCGGCGTATGATCACCCAGATTGAATCATAACCCGATTGTGTCCTTGGGAGTCCGGTTATGAAATCCATACCGATTTCTTCCCACTTCCATTCTGGTATTGGTAGTGGTTGCAAGAGTCTAGCTGGTCTCTGATGTTCGGCTTTGACTCGTTGACAGGTATCACAAGCTTCAATAAACTCTGCTATTTATCTCTTCATACTAACCCACCAATATTTTTCCCTTAGGTCCTGGTACATCTTGGTACGACCTGGGTGGATTGAGTAGGGGGTGTCATGAGCTTCTTTCAGAATCATAGTTTTGATTTCCTGATTATTTGGCACACAGATGCGGTCCTCGAACCAGACGGTGCCATGCTCATCTTCACTGAATCCTGGGGCCATGCCTCTTCTCATGTTCTTTTTGATTTCCTGAATATCCTCGTCAACCTTCTGAGCTTCCTTAATCTGATCAGCCAAGTCGGGTTGTATCTCCAGGGTGGTGAGGATGCTTGGTCCCATCGGATTTAGACTTAGACAGGCGACTCCCTCCACGAAGTCGGTCGGTCCTCTTAGATAAAACCACATTTGCATAGGACTTCTGCAAGGCATCGACCACAACATTTGCTTTTCTGGGATGGTATTGTATACCGATGTCTTAGTCCTTTATCAACTCCAACCATCTTCGCTGCCTTAGGTTGAGTTACTGCAGGTGAAGATATACTTCAAGCTCTTATAGTCGTGTACACTTCTGTGATTCTGGATAAGATAGTGGCGTCGATTTTTAAGGCGTGCACTCTGCGGCTAACTCCAAGTCATGAGTAGGATAATTGCACTCATGAGGCTTGAGTTGGCGTGATCGTGAACTACCACTTTGCCCTCTTGCATCGAACCACGGCCTAAGCCTAGGCGAGAGGCATCGCAAAAACCTCGAAGCCTTTATGCGTCAGCAAAACAAGCACGGGTGCTGAAACGATCTTCTCTTGAGGGTTTGAAAACTTTGCTCACAAGCCTTCATCCATTCGAACTTCTTCTCCTTTTTCAACAAGCGAGTCATTGGCTTGGCTGGCTCAGAGAACCACCGCTATAAGCCGTGATAATAACCCGCAAGTCAAAGGAAGCTCGACTTGATTCACGGACTTGATTGCTTCCACTACATTCTTGTCTCTATCTTGGAAGGGTCTCTGCAATCCCTTGGTGTCACGATATGTCCAAGGAAGGCAACCTCTTTTAGCGAATTCACATTCTTGAATTTGGCAAAAGTTGATGCTCGAAGCTTCTCAAAGTTATCCTGAGATGCTGCTCATGCTCTTCTTCATTCTTGGAATAGATGAGAATGTCATCGATGAAGATCACCACAAACTTATCCAAGTATTTCATGAATACACTGTTCATCATGCTCATGAAATAGGCCGACGCATTGGTCAGTCCAAACGACATGACCGTGAACTCATAATGTCCATATCACGGTGGAGAAGCGGTCTTGGGAATGTCTTCTTCACGAATCTTCAACCGATGATATCGATCGCAGGTCAATCTTGGAGAAGACACCGGCTCCTTTCAATTGATCGAACAGGTCATCGATCCTGAGAAGAGGGTACTTGTTCTTGATTGTGACATCATTGAGTGCTCTGTAGTCTACACACAGTCTCAAACTCTCGTCCTTTTTCTTGACGAACAGGACGGGTGCTCCCCAAGGTAATGGCCCGGGTCGGATGTATCCTTTGTCTTCCAATTCCTTGAGTTGATTCTTCAATTCTACTAACTCGTTAGCAGGCATCCAATATGGTCTTTTGGAAATTAGGGCGGTGCCTGGGACTAGGTCAATCACAAACTCAATTTTCCTATCCGACGGCATTCCTGGCAGTTCCTCGAGAAATACATCTGGGTATTCCGCACTATTGGCACTTCTTCCAAGACTTGAAGATGGAAGAGGGCACACTCTTCGCTCCCGAGTCCGAGGAGAAGACCACTTCTATACCTTGGTCATTGGTGAGGTGATGGACTGGTAGCGCAGTGTCGACCTCGATTCTTGGCTAACCAGTTCATCCGAGAATGACATCTAACCCTTGCGACTCCAAAACCAAAAGATCGGCTAGGAATCGGGTCCCATCTATAAGCAATTCCACTTTGGGGCACAAGGTCCCTGCCCTCATTTCTGCTCCAGGGGAGTGAACTATCATAGGGTTGCTAAGAGTTACCATACCCAACCCATGCTTATCCACAAAAGTTTTTGACACAAAGGAATGCGATGCTCCGGAATCGAAAAGAAGCGATCTTTGATGCTTGAGTTGAGAAGGAACATACCCAGCACGACGTCCGGTGCAGCCTGAGCTTCTTCAGCTGTCACGTGATTCACTCTCCCATTGATGAAGGTTTGCGGCTTCTGCTGTGCACAGTTACGACTCCGGAGGCACAGGGTCGTGTCTCTTGTATCTTCTTGGGGAAGGCCTTGGCATAGTGCCTGGTTCCTTGCGAGAAGCGAGTCACTCCATCGGATGGTGGTGCTCTTACGCACAGGCCACCGGTCGTTGGGGTGTGGTTGATGCAGGCTGGCGGCGGCTTGCTTGGAGCGGTGGGCGGTGGTTGAGGACTTGAATTTGCCGTGGGTCTTGAAGTTGCTGCCACGAAGTGCGAACTTGTTCGAGTGCGGAGGAGTGGTGCGACTCTTGAAAGAACCTCCAGAGTTGTTCCTCTGATCCGCCATTCTCTTCTTCCTGGTTTCCATCTCCATGTGCTTGCCTTCCTGGCGGATGGCCTTACTAACTAGCTGGTGGAAGCCAGTGTAGTCACCTGATATCAGCTGTACTGATATGTTGTCATTCAGGCCCTCCATGAACCTTTCTTGCTTGGCTTCGTCGGAAGCCACATCTTCTGGCGCATAGTGGGTCAGTTGGTTGAACTTTTGTACGTACTCATTGACAGTACGACTTCCTTGGCGCAGAGCTCTGAAGTCTTTCTTCTTCAGTGCCATGGTGCCGGTGGGGATGTGAGCTTTGCGAAAGCTCTGCTCGAACTCATTCCAAGTCACCGTTTGTGGGTTGGCGTGTGAAGCGGTGAAAGTATCCCACCATTGAGATGCGGGCCCATTCAGCTGATGGGAGGCGAACAGAACTCGCTCCCGATCAGTGCACTGCAGTATATCCAGCTTCTTGCCGATCGACCTAAGCCAGTCGTCGGCGTCCATTGTTAAACGCTGCGGCGAAGGTTGGTGGCTTGATCGCCGGAACTTTGAAAGCGATTGGGAGGTACTTGGCGGGTTGATGATGAGCTTGAGGTTGTTGATAGTCCGAGCTAACAAGCGGATCAGCTGGTTACGATTGGCCATGGCGAGCCGTCGGTCTGCTGGCGGCGGGCGGTGGAATGAAGTGGCCGGCTCCCTTGAGCCGGGGTTGGCGTTGTCCATCTTTGTTTCTCTTGGTGTTCACCATCTGCGAAGCTTCAGTTTAGAGGGGAGAGAGACTAACGGAGAGGTTTTGGTAACAATCCCACAGACAAAACACACAAAAAGCGAGAAAACACAAATAAGAGCCAAATAAAACTTTTTATTTTATTATAATAGTCTCGCGGCTGTTAACAAGGGACTACAGCTCGTGGATGACGTTTTAAAGCTAAGACTCAGGGTCGTCTAGACACTAGTGCTGCGATCGAGTCACCTCGGGAAAGGCTTGGAAGTAGTGGAGTCTGCACTCTCGGCGCGGAGCTCGGCAAGTTCTTCTTCCACCGCGCGGACTACGCGGTCACGATGTGCGGCTCGTCGAGTGGTGCAGTACATGTGATCCATGGACTTGGTGAATTCCACCTGTCGTATGAGACGGGGGTTGCTCTCGTACTCTGTGGATGAAAAGTCACTGGCAGCACCAAGAGGGGTCTTCATGGGAAAGTATCGGAAGTCCGTACGCTGCAGGTCTCGGGCGTAGATGTTCCTTAATTCGCGAATGGCCTTCCGGGCTACGTCTTGCACACCGTCGAAGAAGGTAGCTCGAGGTAGCGGGGCGTCGAAAACGTAAATGGCTCCGTTGGCGGCAAAATCCTTGAAGATCTTCACTTCCATCCTCCAGCGCTCCTCGTCTCCGTACATGCCAACATACCCTTGGTAGAGGGGATATGGGCGGAAGTTGAGCTCTTGCATTAGGTTGTACAGATCATCGGCGAAGAGTCCGGCAAGTGTTCCATGGAAGACGCGGGTCGGTTATTCCATCTAAAATTTGGAAGAGGAGAGAAGTTAGTAATTGGTTTTGGTAAGAGACTGAGCAAAGAAAGAGATGATTTTGAAAAGGGCATTTCTTGTCAAAATATATCCTTAAGATTGGTCTCTAGCTAGGGTCACGTCTTAGGGTCATTATTGCTCTGATACCATTTCTGTCGGGACCCAGAACGACAACTCCAAGTCCCTCTGTGTAAATCGCACTATCCCAGGAAAAGCTAGTGCACACAGGGTCAACAGTAATGTATATCATGCAAAAATCACCACCGAATATTATTAATCGATAAAATACGGCCTTAAGGCCAAGTCTTACAATATAGGGGCACAAGGCCAACAAAAGAAATAAAGCAATGAGCGATAAAGGTAGCGAAACGACCATCCGGCCTCCCACGGGCATTCTTGTAAGGCGCGTCCTACTCACTGAAGTAGTCCTCACGTCGTGAGTCGCCTCGAAGTCGGCAACAGGTTTAGCAAGGTGAGTACAAGAGTACTCCCAAGGTAAGCAAGCAAATGCTTACGCAAGTTACACCAGGAATTATAACAGAATTGATGCATGCATAGTGGATTTCAAGAAGGCTTAATAGGGTGAATGTGCGGAAAGTAATACTTGAATTTAAATACAATAGTGTAAGTACGAAAAGCTGAATTTAAATACAGTATACGAAACATGGTTTTTAACAAGTAATATCGTTAGTGTAGGCTCCGACCCACACTAACCTATCCACGGGAATCTACCCGGACCAAATCCAAGCCACTGAGTGTTTGCTCAAAAACCAGGTTTTATAAAATCCAAGTAAAATCTGCGACAACTTTACTCAGCATGTCCATGAACACGGACACGGCTATCCAGATAGGTTTTAACTCTGCAGAGGTGTACAACTTTACCCACAAGATATTCCCTCTCACTTGAGCCACGCGATAAACACACTGCCTTAGGTGTGCGGTGGAGAGTTCATGACAAGGTTGTTCCAATGATCCATAGCCAAAATAATCATGCCGCTACTAAGGTTTCACCACAACTCGAATCCACGAGTTGGAGTCCCCTCTGGTGCCATGTGAGACTTCCCACAGCCTACGCCGCGCTCACATTCAGCCTATAACGAGACTATGCTTGGAACTTTACAAATTACTTAGCCAGGTCCGTCCCATACCGGACTTGTGGTAGTGCAGTGACCGTAAAATGAATCACGAAGCGGTCCTTATGTTGATTTAGGCCCATCCACATTCCCCCCCGTGCACGACAATCAACCAGGTTTCACCAAACACGAGGCATGCCGGCACCCACCACCTAACCATTAGCCTAAGTCCAAATCATAAGTTTCTATTTTCATTTTTAAACAATTTTCATAAACCATCCTTGACTCTCCGAAGTCAAGAATTCAATTTTAAATCGTCATTTCATGTGAAAGACATTAATCCCACCTAAAATTATACTAAGCCAGGCTAAGTATTTCTATAAAATTTCTAGTCAATACTATGGTACTAACTTGTTTTCAGCTAGGGCGGCAAGATATATGAATTCGAGATTCAAAATTGGCTATAGTCAAAGGATCATGGGCGTAACTAAAATTTAAACTGAATTTAAATTAAATTTGAATAGAAGTACGCAAGCATATACAGTAAAACAACATAAATAAATTTGAATTATTAGGTTCAACATGGTCAAAGGTGTAACTTGCCTCGATCGAAGTCCTGCTAGAAATCGCCGAACTCAAAATCTCCGGAATCGTCGAAATCTATCGTAAAGAGCCAATTCAAAGAAAATTCAAAAACAAAATTCAAATAAATTAAAATTTTCAAAATTATGCCAGAAATGGATACATCATGATTTTAGAAAAATTTAGAAATTTGAATGAGTCAATTTGGATTTAAAATGCAAAAGTTTAAATTCAAAATAAAAGAAAAGGGGTATTTTTGGATTTATTTTTAAACTGAAAAGGATTTATGACGTCTGCAAGAATTATTTTCTAAAGGAAAATAAAGGATTATGGCGTCGTGAGAGGAATTAGATTTTCGGCGAATTATTTTTAAGCGGAAAAATTGGGTTTCGACGTCGGTGGCGTCGATACGGATTTTAGTGGTGGCGAGTGGGCCGGTTACAGTGGGTGAGTCCATGGACCAGTGAGAGATGAGGTGGCGGCGGGCGTGCGAGGCGGGTGGCAGGCGTGGTTCCCACGTGGCGCCACTTGGCACCGTGGTCGCTCTGCGTTGCCCACGTCACGGCAACATGCGGCGTGGCGGCGCAGCGAATGGCGAGGCGCTGGGTGGCGGCGTGGCGCCCGGTGGCGGCCACGCTGCTGCCACCTCAGCCCGGTGGGCGGCGGCGCGGCGGCAGCGGTGGCGCCACGGGGGCGAGTCGGCGCACTCGGCGAGCGGCGGCAGGAGAGTGCGAAATGAAGAGGGGACGGGAGTTCACGGTACCTTGCGAGGCGAGGTGGCGGAGGAGAGTCGGCGGGAGGGCGGCGGTCGGAGAGGGCCTCACGGCGGCGGAGGAGCTCGGTGGCGCAGCGGCTTCGGGAAGGGTCGCGGGATCGCCTTGCAGCAACAACGTCGAGGCGTCGGCGAAAGCAAGAAGCCCGAGCGGCGGGTGCTCGCCGGAGTACTTGAAGCGCGGGAGAAATCGGGTGTTGGGAGGGCTCTAGTGCTCGGGTGGTTCGCTTGGCGGTGAGGAGAGGGGCGGTGTGGGTAGAAGGACCTTGGGGTGTGGGTTTTATAAGCCGGGGAGGCGTGCAACGGCCGTGCGAAGTTCGCCGGAGCTAAACGGTCGGGGAGGATGAATGCGACGGCGAGGAGAGGCGTAACGCGCGTCTTTATGCCAGAAACGGACGCGGTGGAGGCGGGGGCTTAATTTGCCGTTGGCATGGGGAGTAAGCGGGAGGAAGCGAAGCAATCAAAGCCGGTTTGGCTTTAATAAGGCGGCGAGCGCAATCGCGCGAGGAAGAAAGGAAGGGGCGGGAAGGCGGGTCCGACAGGTGGGGCCCGCATGTCAGCGAGAGAAGGAAAACGGAAAAGGGCGGGGGCGGTGGTCGGATCTGCGACGCGTGGCGAGTGGAGTAGGTCGGGGCCGCTGGATCCCGATCGAACCGTTAAGTGAGAGGGAAGGGTCAGGATTCAATCCGGCAACGAGGATGAGATCTGGGCCGCTGGGGTCTCGGGCGAGGGGTTAAGTGACTATGGACGCGTGGGATTGAATCCGGCAACGGCGATCGGCACGGATTACTCCACGCATCGGCAGGAGCGGAGGGGATGGCGGGCGAAGCGATAAGTGGTAGGGAACGGCTGAGATCAGACCGGGCGGGGAAGCGGACGGCTCGATGCATGACACGCGTCGCACGTGGAGAGAGGGAAGGCGGGATCGAATCGGTAAGTTCGATCGGACGGCTAGGAATAGATCTGGCAGTGGGGATCGGCCCGATGGGTGACACTTGTCAGCCCCGGGGAGGGTTTTGGATTTTACTTCCTTTTTGATTTTCCAGAAATGAGAATAAGCTTTAGAAAACTCAGAAAAATACCAAATAAATTTTGAAAATTTTAGAAAAATTCAAGGAACCTTTTGGGACTAATTGAGATTTAATAAAAATATCTTCCACCTATTTTGACAAGTATATTTTGAAAAAAAATCACAATTTGACTTAAAAGGGAGGGTTTTAATTTTTTATAAAATCCTGAAAATCTATATAATTACAGATTTGACTTTAGGAAGGTGAAATACCCTTATTTGACTTTCATGAAATGCAATAAATTCATTTTGGTCTTTTATAAATAGAAGTTTTAATTTTCTCAAATCAAGACCTTGAAGTAAACTCGAGGAAAATCCAATAAATTCCAGAAAAGACTTTAATTAAAGGAAATAAAATTTTTGGAATGTTACATAACTGCCCTCATTGAACAAAAATAATTCGCAAATAACTGCTTAATTATTCACTGGTAACTGATCAATTATTCACTGGTAACTGATAAAATTCAAAACCAAATAATAGTAATTAAGCAGTCTCATGACCAGTTAAAAGGAGAGATGATCGTGGTTCAGCAAAAATAAGGTGGATATGGTGCACGTCAAGTGGCGCGCCACGTCCACGGCGTGATGCGCGCGTCGCAAGTCATAAGTCACACGATTTTTACACGAAAATACGTGAATACACACGCCGTGTGTGTGTGATTAGCCAAAACCATCCTTATGCCATCAACTTCCATAATTCAAATAATGGAATGAACTCTACCTTATAAATTGGTCTTCCCCAATTTACCTTAGCAATATGGTACTAAACCTTGCATGCTTTGGAATTAAAAAGATAGGCCACAAATAATGGGCCTATTTCTAACAATCCCCACCAATTCCAAAACAAGAAGCAAGAAGATATCAAAGATATTGTGCTGACGTACTATTAATATACCAGTCTTTTAGTGTAAGTCCCGTACGGGTTGAACTTGCATCTAGAATAACAATATTCATCTTCTCACAGCTAATGAATGGATTATGTCTTGAATTCATAGCTTTTTGTGATTGGATTTCACTTGAAATCTCAACTAGTACTAGACTGCCAATGAACCACGCCTAAACGGAGCATTATATGGTCATGCTCCCTTATCTGCTCATGAGTTTTCTTGAGAATGCCCCGTGAATTACGACCAAATAATTAAGCTCAAGTAGGTGTATTCTTTCTAGGTAGCTCAATTGTCTGACAGATTTATGCCTCCGCTTCACATGTCTAGAGGACTTCATATTATCCTTTGTGCTTGTGACTTTGGCCAACACAGTTTGATTATCACAGTACATCAGGATTACTGGTATTGGTTTCTCAACCAACGGCAAGTCCATCAGAAGCTCTCTTAGCCATTCAGCCTCAACAGTGGCTGTGTCAAGTGCTACAAGTTCTGTTTCCATGGTTGACCTCGTCAATATAGTCTGTTTGCAAGACCTCTATTAACTACATCATCAGTTAAAGTAAACACATAACCACTTGTAGCTTTGATCTCATCAGCATCAGAGATCTAATTGGAGTCACTATACCCTTCTAATATAGAAGGGTATCCAGTATAATGAATTCTATAAGATGTTGTGCCCCTCAAGTAGCGCAACACTCTTTCAAGTGCCTCCCAGTGATCATCTCCTGGGTTAGAAGTAAATCAACTTAATTTGCTCACATCAAATGAAATGTAATGTGAGTAATGTGACGATGTCCTGATCTTTCGAGAGATACTGATAAGTCGATTGTGGAGAACTCGACGTTGATGATCCAAAAGCTCCGACCAAAATAGATCGATCCCCTCGCAATCACTACACCACTGCTCCGATGGTTATCAACCGTGCCGAACGCGGTTGACCTCGCCAAGAAGGCTATCTCCTGCAAGCGAATCGAGAACACAAGCAAGAGAGTAAAATATGCAATCTGAAATTGTATTACGAATAAAGATTAAGTTCACAAGTTGGGGTTTCTCAACCGGACGTGCAGTGAGACTACTAAGCAGAATAAACTCTTAAGAAAAACCCGAGGAAACTAAAGGGGTGCGACTTCCTTAAATAAGGGTGGGGGAGGCCGCACTTATCTAACAAAAGGGGTGTGGTACTATTCATGGGTATTGTTCACATGAACAGTACTGGCATGAATAGTGCTAACCCAAATAGTCTAAGTGTGATTACAAGGCCCAAGGCCCACTTTGACTCGGACTGGAAAAGTGATGCAACTTATTTTGCAGTTTCTGATCAGCTCGGATGAAATTTCGAGGTGAGACCAAATTCATCTGAAAGTAGACTCCAAAATATTTCCAACGAGTACTCACGGGCCCCGAGAAACCTTCTGGATGAAAAGTTATAGTCGTTTACAATAGACACCATCAAACAGTCCGAATCTAAGTTGAACTCGCGAATATGAGTTGGATTAAGCAGCGGTTCCACTTCTACACTTGAGCTCGCGTGGTTCTTTTAAAGGAATACGCGTGAGCTACAAAGTAGAAAACAAAACTTTTCTACCGCGCACCCAAGAACATCATGCTAAGGAAGGATCATGGATCGTTACCACTTAGGCCTTGTGCGTGAAGAAGAATTGGACACCGATCCAATCACGCGCGTCGAGGTAGTAGTGGAAGTAGCCGATCGTCCCGAACAGATCGTCTCCTCCACGCCGCGCCGATCAGCAACGCAGCGAGCAGCGCCTCCACGGTATCCACACGTCCGGGCTGGGCGCCGATCGCGAGTGTACTAGAACTCGTGGCAGCTAGGGTTTTGCTCGGGAGGTGGCGGCTAGGTTTTGCTAGATGTTAACAGGATGAATCCCTCAGCCCCTCGCCTCCATATATATAGACCTCCTCACGTGGGCCTTGCGGACCAAGGCCCATTAGGAGTCTATTCGAATCTTTATCGAATTGAGCCCATATCCAAATCATATTCGAATCGGTGTTCCAACCCGTTAAGCGTGCGACCACAGCAGGTTCACGTATACTTGGTCGTGACCGGAAACGCCTTCAGGTCACCACAGTAATAGCGGCCTCTAGTAAGACATATTAACCCCAAAGTATATGTAAAGATCATATCATTGAACTGTAATGTTCTCTCATGTCTGAATCCCTTTGCCTCATGATATAGATTGAGCTCAAGGCGAGACTGTGTCATCCTCTTAATAGCTCAATCACTCTCTCGATTCCGTGATGGATTATAAACTTGTGATTGACTCCTCAATCACCTTGGCATGGCCATGCACTTTCATAATCCATTACATCGAGGGCGAGAGATATCTCTCCCATAAGGAGGGCAAATTCTATCTTGATCATTCACATCCCACTACATGTTTCATGGCAAATCCGAAGACTACTTTTATGACTACCCGATTCACGGAGTAGTGTTTAGTAGTCCCAAAATAAGCTACTACTCATGTTGGGAACCATGATGATCTCAAGTCTAAGGATTCTACATAAACACTACTCGAGACCAAGCGATGACACATGGAATCTCTGCGGTGTCTCATGGCGAGTCTATCAACATATGTTCACTAACACATGTCCATATTATTGATTTGGTATCACCATACCATGATCCATGAGACATGATCATCAATCAATACATATGCTGATCTTTGTCTTTGAATCATATTTGTTCCTCATATGATATACGATCAGGGATCATTTAGAAATAGCAATATTTTAGTATTTAAGAGTCTCATGAATAAGTCACATACTCATTGATCAATAATGATGATGTCTATTCCAAGGAACAAAGTAATGTATCATAAACATAGTATGTGATATATACAATATCTCCATGTTGCCTCTAGGGCATATCACTAACATCTTTTCCATGGTTCCTAAGAACAAGAAAATCACAAGTCTTAGAAAGTATCGAATTCTCAATGAAAATATTATTGACTTCTAAAAACGAGTTTACCTGATAGTTGAGTTGATGAGCACGTCCCAAGTAATTAGACTTTGCCCATCATTCATGGAGCGATAAGAGGAGTGTTCATATCGATGAAGTGATGTCCTCATCAATGAGTGACCCAATAATTTGTGAATATTTCAATTGATCTTTTCCTAATCCTTGATTCTTTCGAAGCTTAATGCTCGCATCATAGGGTGTTGGAGAAACTTTACAATTTTTAAAGCCGAAACGGCTCAATATTTTCTCAGCATAATGAGATTGGCTCAAAGTAATCCCATTCTCATTCTTGATCAATTTAATATTCAAGATAACATCTGCCTCTCCTAAATCTACCTCATCAGTTACGGTAGTGTTTGTTCCAAATATAAGTATGTCATCTACATACAAACAAAAATCACTCCTTGACCCCCACCATAGCGGTAATATACACATTTATCAGCTTCATTCACAATAAAGCTAGTAGTTGTCAAAGTCTTATCAAACTTTTCGTGCCATTGTTTAGATGCTTGTTTTAAAACCATACAAAGATTTTAATAGTCTGCATAACTTATTTTCCTGTCCAGAAATCACAAAACCATCGGGTTGATCCATATAGATTTATTCCTCTAACTCTCCATTAAGGAAAGTTGTCTTCACGTTCATTTGATGAACATGCAGACCATAGAAAGATGCTAACGCAAGGAGCACTCTGATGGTGGTTAATCTGATAACAAGAGAATAGGTATCAAATAAATCTTCTCTTTCTTTATGAGTGTAACCCTTGGATACAAATCTTACTTTGTACTTCTCAATAGTACCATCGGGTCTCAATTTCTTTTTAAATATCCACTTACATCCTACAGGTTTGCACCCAATAGGAAGATCGGTGATCTCCCAAGTCTCATTAGCCATGATAGAGTCTATCTCGCTACGAACTGCCTCTTTCCAATACTCCAAAAGATGCATAAGCTTCGAAAGAGTTTTGGCACATCATCCACGAGGTATACAATAAAGTCATCATCAAAGGTTTCTCAACCCTTTGTCTCTTGCTCCTTCGAGGAGTTTCTACGACTAAATTGTTGTCTTTCTCAGGAATATCATAAATTAGTTCAGAAATGGTGGAAAGTTCAGAAGTTTGATTATTCTCATTTTTGGTATTATCGATTTGATATTTTCAGTTCGTGTTGAAGTATTGCCTACTGTTCTCATAGGAAAGATATTCTCAAAAAATGAAGCATATCTAGACTCCATTATTGTTTTAGCAATAATCTCAAGAGATTTTGTTTAACTACTAAAAATCTATAGGCCGTGCTATTTTGAGCATATCTTAGAAAAATACAATCGATTATTTTTAGTCCAAGTTTTCTCCTTTTACTGCAATGGTATATTCACTTTTGCCAAACAACCCCAAGTTCATGAGAAATTAACATTAGGTTTTCTCCCCTTCCATCCCTCATATGGAGTAATTTCACTCCTTTTAGTGATTACTCTGTTTAGGACGAAAGTTGCTGTCAATATAGCTTCCCCCCACCATGCCTTAGGCATACCAGAACTATCTAACA
Organism: Melocanna baccifera; assembly: GCA_036346265.1. Taxonomy (NCBI): domain Eukaryota; kingdom Viridiplantae; phylum Streptophyta; class Magnoliopsida; order Poales; family Poaceae; genus Melocanna; species Melocanna baccifera. The sequence continues at coordinate 236,543 of JAYEVJ010000204.1, read as the reverse complement.
TGGTATTAACCAAGTCTGTTAATGTCCGGTTTTTCCTCTCAGCTACCCCATTTGATTGGGGTGAATATGGTGGTGTTAATTCATGGATTATTCCATGCTCAGAACAGAATTGGGAGAACTCATGAGAGACATACTCTCCTCCACGACCAGATCTCAATCTTTTTATTTTCTTTTCTAATTAGTTCTCAACTTCGACCTTATAAGTTTTAAAGTAGTTTAAAGCTTCATCCTTAGTTTTTAGGAAATACACATAGCAGTAGCGTGCTGCATCTTTTGCCTCCTTTTGTCAATAGTCCATTCATTTCACACAAATCTGAATGAATAAGATCTAAAAGTGCCAAGTTCTTTTCATCCTCTAATCCTTTAAAGGATTTTCGATGCTGTTTTGCTTGCACACATGACTGGCATTTTGATCCTTTGACAATTTCATATTTTGGAATTAAATCTAATTTGGACATTCTCACAATGCAATCAAAACCAATATGATGGAAACGGGAATGCCAAACATTTGCCTCACATTTATTTAAATTTGTTGCAACATTCAAATTATAACAATACTCTAAAGTAGGAGCAAGCTGCACATTCTTTAAGTGGACAATCTTCCCTGAATTAAGCTTCAGATCCACTGTGCCAACACCAAGAATAGAAGCATACAAGCCGTTTCCCATTAGGACAGAGGAAGCCCCTACTGCCTAGTAAGAAGAAAACAAGGTAATATCAGAACATACGTGAACATTAGCACCAGTATCTACCCACCAATCAGTGGATTGACATGCTGAAAAAACAACAGGTGGATTACAATACCCTCCTGAAGTTGAGACCTCGCCTATGATCACGTTAACAACCTTCTTCTTTGGCTATTCACCATCTCTGATTTTGTAGAAGCGACAATCCTTCGCCATATGACCATCTTTTCCACACACAAAGCAGGTGATGTCATTCAAATCCTTTTTCTCAGTTTTCTTCTTCTTAAAGTTAGTTGTTTTGTTCGGTTTGTTGGATTTGTACTTCTTTGCTACAGTCTTTTTCTCAATGAAGTTTGCATTGTTCTGGCCAGAAGTGCTTGGTGCATCCTTTGCTCTTACTTTCTCTTCCACGTTGAGGGCAGAAATGAGATCCTCAACAGAAATCTCTTCCCTCTTGTGTTTCAGGCTAGTGGCAAAATCCCGTCAAGAAGGAGGGAGTTTAAAGGTAACATACAGCCCAAGTGCGCAATCTCACCGACTAGTAGTTGGAAGTCATGAGCTTGTCCAACTATGGACTTAGCCTCATCCATGCTAAAGTCAAAAAATTGCTCACACATGTAAAGCCAGCAACCAGCCTCTGTCTCTACATATTTGTGCTCTAGTTCATTCCACAACTCTGTGGCGGACTTATAGTCCATGTACACATCGTAGAGCTGATCTGCCAGAACAGTCAAGATCCAACCAAGAGCAGTGTTGTTTGCACTATCAAATTGCATGTACTGCTCAATCGTAAATAGATACTGTGGGTGGACAATCCACCACAGCCCCAAAGACATGAGCCAAAACTTAACTCTAGTCTGGCATCTACGAAAGTTCGGACCACAAAACCTCTCAGGTTTCATCGCATCAGAAGCGCTAACCATTTCTATATTGCAACAAATTTCACAATAAGGTTTCTGGATTGTTAAAAATATAGGTAATAATTTAATTCCAAATTTTAGTATTAGACAAAAATAAAATACTAGTGATGCACAACTAAATAGTAATAGTAGGCTACTCATCATACTTCAGAATATACGGAAGAAAAATATTATATCAAAGTCGTACGAACACACGAATGACTTACTGTTGGGCTTGATGAAGAGCAGGAAGCAGCGCAGGCTTGATGCAGTATAGGCTTGACGCAGTGCAGGACGTAGATAAAGCAGAGCAGGAGCAGTCGCACAGATGTGCGCTGCCCAGAAACTTTATTGCTGCCTCGTGCAGGTCTTCACGATAGCAATGGCTCGGAGATACCGCTCACCCTCCTTCCAGGTGCACGCAGGAAAGAAAGGCCGGCGTAGTTCAAACAGCATAATACAACAACACAATATCACCAGAGAGGAAGAGGACAATAGGAGAAGAAAAATGAAAAGTTCACGTCCCCAAGCCTGGACGTCTCCAGGTCTTTTATAGATATGCAAATTACTCTCTAGTAACTGCCCTCATTGAACGAAAATAATTCGCTGGTAATTGCTTAATTATTCACTGGCAACTGATCAATTATTCACTACTAACTCATCAATTATTCACTGGTAACTGATAAAATTCAAAACCAAATAATGGTAATTAAGTAGTCTCATGACCAGTTAAAAGGAGAGAGATGATGCGAGGTTCAGTAAAAATAAGGTGGACATGGTCTGCCAAGTGGCGCACCACGTCACGGCGCGGTCGCGCGTCGCAAGTCACGCGATTTTCACGCGAAAGTACGCGAATACGCACGTGCGTGCGCACGTGCGCGCGTGTGTGATTAGTCAAAGCCATTCACTTCCATAATTCAAGGAATGGAATGGACTCCATCTTATAAATTGGTCTTCCCCAATTTGCCTTAGCAATATGGTACTAAACCTTGCATGCTTTGGAATTAAAAAAATGGGCCACAAATAATAGGCCTATTTCTAACAGTTCTGACTTCGCCCTTGCGTAGGTCCCTAGCCACTTCCCAAATCAATACATATGATGGCTCTTTCCTTCTATGTGCTGATTTTAGTACAGTTCTCTTTTCTTATGAAACATGATCAACACTAGCACCAGTACCTAATGGAGAATTTAATTCAGAAACTTGCTCTAATCTATTAAGTGCTACTAGTGCCGTATCATCCCCTTCCCTTTAAGCAAAGCCATCCTTGGCTTTAGGATGACTTTTGGAAACTTATTTTTTGCTGAAATTTCTTCATTAACATGGATAGCACTCTTCAATTTTAGTTTCAGCACATGTGTAATATCCTGAACGTCGTTTTGGCGTCGTTTTTTTAAATTAATCGCAGAGTTGCCTGGATTTTCGGTAAATCACGGGAGGTGAAAATAAATTATTTGAAATAGTCTAAAATAATAAAAAAAGAATTAAAATAATTAATTTAGAGATTTGAGCTGTCCGGAGGAGTGGGCCAGCCAGCCCAAACGGGGGCCTGTACCCCCTCCCAAACCCTAGCCACCCCTTTATAAACCTTGTGGGCGCCTCCCCCTCCCTTTTCCCACCCCCACCCTCCTTGCGCCCCATCCCCACCTCCCAAGTTGCTGCCCTGTTCTTTGGAGCAAAGAAGAAAGGCAAGGAGAAGAAGAAGAGGAGGAAGGAAGGAAGAGGAAGACGAGAAGAGAAGAAGGGAGATCCCAAGGGATCCCCTAGGTAAGTTTTCCCCATCCTAAAACCCTCTGTTTTCTGCTGTATTAGGGTTCTTAGCCCAGGGTTTGGTGGAAATTAGTAATTAGATTCTCCAATTAGAGTCTCTGCTGTCTGCCTAGAGATTGATTCACACAGTGTTGCTGTTCATGCTGTTTAAACCCCGAAAACGATTTTTCCCTAGGGTCTCTCCAAATGAAAAACGTAGAGGACGACGATACGCATCTACTGTATTTTTTTCAGAATTTTTGGCCATGTAATTTAGATGTAGCAGGGTCTGGAATCTTGCTGTCTGTCAGGGTTACAGACATGGACAGACCGCTGTTCAGATGGGAATTAGATATAGTAGATGAATTATATATTTTTGGCCATCATTGAGAAAGTTGTAGGGAATTCTGTAATCTAGCTTCTATAAAAGAACCAGAATTTTTAGAGCCTTGATCTATTCTGGGGACGTATTACAAGTCGGCTATCCAGACTTTCAAAACAGAGGACGTCCTCTGTTTTGTGCATTAGATATCACCTTGTTAATGATAAAATAAAAATATGTGATCTACATGAAAAGTGTAGGTATTTAAGTGAGGAATCTAGATATATATCTTTTGCTGTGATTAGTGTTATATTTTTAAAGATAGAAAAATATTAAGCAGCGCCGCTGTAGTGGAAAGATTGTAGAACCGTTACGCGAGGAAGGATGTTGTGGGATTTTGGGGCTTAGCGATATCTTTTCTTCGAGAGTCGCATTTTCATTATTGTAATGTGTGCTGAGAGGTACCTTTTTGGACAGGCGGTTTTGCTTCTGAACACGCGTGGTCTCGTCGCTTCGCCAGTAGAGGCAAGTAAACGTAGCGGATGTGCTACCGTTTAACCCGTTATTCTTACTACTTGCAATATGCATGATTCTCGTAATGTTAAATGATATGTTATGATTACATGCTTTCTAAGTAAGAATGTGGAAGTAAGATATTAATCACTTGCCATGTTTGGATGAGTTTTGGTAGTATTGTGGTAATTTGCTTAATGAGCTAATTGTGGTTTATGAAAGTAAATGCATGATGGATATGATGATATCTTTTCTTGTTGTTAAATTCATGAGGATCACAATGACAAGTGCATGAGCTTTTGGACAAAGGGTATTTACACGAAAGCCTTTCTCCTTGTGTTGTCCCTGTTATTCTTGTTCCTAAGAAAGACGGTATTTAGAGAATATGTGTTAATTGTTGTCCTATCAATAATATCGCCATTAGATATCATCACCCTATACATAGGCTTGATGATATGCTAGATGAACTTAGTGGAGCACATATTTTTCAAAAAATTGATCTAAAAAGTGGATACCACCAGATTTGCATAAAACCAGAAAATGAATGAAAAACTGCTTTTAAAACAAAGTTTTGATTATATGAGTGGTTCGTCATTTCTTTTGGTTTAACTAATGCACCTAGTACATTCATACGCTTGACAAATCATGTTTTACGAGCTTTCTATAATGCCTAAAACGTCTTTACGACGTCCTTGGGAATATTCTTTCGGTGAAGCGCAGGAGGCGGAAATTATATTAGGGAACTATCCAAAATAAAAAAGGAATTTAATTATTAAAGAATCAAGTTTTGGGCTGTCCGGAGGGGTGGGCCAGCCAACCCAAAGGGGGCCCGTACGCCCTCCCAAACCCTAGCCACCCCTTTATAAACTTTGTGGGTGCCTCCCCTCCCTAGCCGCCACCCCCACCCTCCTTGTGCCCCATCCCCACCTCCCAAGCTGCTACCCTGTTCTTTGGAGCAAAGGAGAAAGGCAAGGAGAAGAAGAAGAGGAAGAGGAGGAAGGGGGGAAGAGGAAGAGGAGAAGAGAAGGGAGATCCCAAGGGATCCCCTAGGCGGTTTTGCTTCTGATCGCGCGTGATTTCGTCGTTTCGCCGGTAGAGGCAAGTAAACGTAGCGGATGTGCTACCGTTTAACCTGTTATTCTTACTACTTACAATATGCATGATTTTCGTAATGTTAAATGATATGCCATGGTTACATATTTTCTAAGTAAGAATGTGGTAGCAAGATATTAATCAATTGCCATGTTTGGATGAGTTTTGGTAGTATTGTAGTAATTTGCTTAATAAGCCAATGGTGGTATATGAAAGTAAAGGCATGGTCATATTAATGCCTTTGAAGTTGGTGTTATTGTAGTCTTGGTGGTAGTATTCCTAATGAATACTTGTGGTTGTGGTGGTAGCAATCTTGATGAATATATTGTGGTCTATGTGTAGGATTCACTATAGATCGATTAATTATGATTTTGGTGAACCAAATGTGGGTTATGTAGTTGACCTTCGTAGTTAAATTCTTGTGGCTTATGATTATCATATCATTCATAACATGTCATGACATTTACATTGTTGATGCCGCTTATAGTCGCAACCATACCGGTATAGCATCGTGCATTACCATAGCACGATGCACACTTTTACCTTGTTTGGTAAAGGTGCAGTGGAGTATAGCATGCATATGCATTGCATTGTAAAAGATCATTTGCATACTTATGTAATATATTGTGGTGAAGATATTTTACAAACAACTGCAACTTTATAGTTGTAATGTAGAATTGGCTCATGAGAGTCACATGTGGTATGAGGAAAGTGGTTGTGGTCATGGATTGGGTTTCATCTCTTGTGGTATGGTAGGGGTTGTGATTGTGGTATGAGATTCTTTTCTCTTGTGGAAACTGTTGATAACAGTTGTGGATTGGAGAAATAAAAAAGTTAGTGAGGTAAAACATGTTAATGCTTTATGGTCATTGGTAGTGGTAGTGGTAGTGGTGAATGATATGTAGTAGTTAATCAAGATTCATTTGCTAATATTTTACTATTGTTGGTAGTAAATATGGTTGAGACTATAATCGTGGTCATTTTGGGAAATAGATATTGTTACTTAATATCATTGTAGTTTAATTAGCTTGATAATGAATGTGGATGCACATTGTGGATGTGGACAAGTGGATACTTTAATGATGTTGTATATTTGTTTGTAGTTTAAATAGCCTGTTAAACAGTTTGCTTGCTGAGATTTTTATCTCACCCTTGTTTTCCCCCTACAGGTGATTCATGAGCATTCATGGGATGGGTAGAGTGGCACCAAAATAATGCACTTAGTTCATAAATTCATGCTGTAATAAAGTCGATGGAATTCTAGCCAAATGCCTAGCTATCCGTGGATGATTGTTTTAGTTAATAATGATGAACTTATGATCTATTTTTTTATTAATCTGCTAGAGGTTGTTTCAAATATTGAACTTGTTATCGTTATCTTTATTCCTTTAATTGATTATATTTCTGCTTAATGCTTCATGTCTAGAAATTGTTGCCGAAATAAATTATCTTGAAATTTTTTTGGCTAGCTGTAGAGTGATTTAGTGGCATCCCAGGGTGACGTGGATCTTGAGGTGTTACAGTTGATATCAGAGCGGGCGTTAGGTCCATGGTAATTAAATTATTAAATTGACACACTGGTGCACAGTAGGATGGGACGAATACTAGAATCTAAAGTCAAGAGTGTCTTGAAGGTATCTGAAGATACGACACACTGCTTGACGATGTGAGGCACGAGAGGAAGCCTGAAATTGAGCACACAGACACATATTAAACTGTATGTCTTGCCTTAAGGCCATGAGGTAAAGGAAGGAGCCAATCATGCTGCGGTACTCCTTATGTTAGATAGACTCTCCATTTTTATTAGAATCCAGCACGGTAGGACTAGCAATTGAAGTAGACATTAGCTTGTTGCTTCTTATGTTGAAGCACTGAAGAAGGTATTTTGTATACTTGCTTTGATGAATGAAGGTCCTTTTCTTCAGTTACTTGACTTGAAGACCAAGGAAGAAAATTAACTTGCTCATCATACTCATCTCGAATTCTTTGCTCATACAATCTAAAAATCTAAACACCAAAGCATGAGAAGAACCACCAAATATAATGTCATCCACAAAAATCTGAACAAGTAAAAAGTCACTACCATGGTTGAGAGTGAACAAGGTTTTATCTACTCTTCCAATTTTAAAATTATTTTTAAGTAAGAAACTCTTAAATCTATCGTACTAAACTCTAGGGGCTTACTTCAATGCATACAAAGCTTTAGAGGGCTTACACACATGGTTTGGAAATTTGAGATTTTCAAAACTAGGGGGTTGCTTGACATAGACCTCTTCTTTTATGAAATATTTCAAAAAAAACACTCTTGACATCCATTTGAAAAATCTTAAAACCCTTAAACTTCGCGAATACAAGAAATATGCGAATGACTTTTAATCTAGCTACAGGTGAAAAGGTCTCTTCAAAGTTTAAGCATTTCACATGGAAAAAACCTTGAGTTACAAGCCTAACCTTGCTGCAAACTACTAACTCATCCTTTTTTGCTTATTTTTGAAAACCTATTTTGTTTCAATTACATTATGATTGGGAGGAGGTTCAACTAAGGTTCAAACTTGGTTTCTTTCAAAGTTCTCATGCTTTTCATGCATAGTATTAACCCAAGAGGAATTAGATAAAACATGAGTGGCATCTCAGGGTTCAAAAGACACAACAAAAGTGAAATGTGCATAAGAATATGGAGAGATAAACTTAGAGCGAGTAACTTGCTCATCAAGATCCCCAATCATCTATTCTTGAGGGTGTCATTGCTGAATGTGAAGAAGAAGTCCTAGTCAGACATTGAATCTACCTCATGACATGTAGAGGTAGTAGAGTGACTCGAATAGCCAATGAAGGTGAGAGAAGGCTACTCTATTGAAGCTTGAGTAGTGAAAGGAGGCTCTCTAACTAACTCTGGAGTGACTAGAGGAGAAATTAGGTCCTCATCCTCTAAATCGGTGTGTCATCAATGAAGATGCTCTCCTAATCACCGTGTATCTATCTTTGTTGGGTCTAATACCAAGACTAGCCACATCAAAGATAACTTCACAAGTCTCAATGATTTTGATAGTATCCAAATTAAATACATGAAAGCCACAACAATGTCTAGGATATCAAGAAAAAAGCCATAATAACATCTAGATTCAAGTTTATCTAAGTTACTATGTTTAAAAATGAAGCACTTACAACTAAATATCTTAAAATGAGAGATGCTAGGCCTATGACCAAATTTAAACTCAAAAGAAGCTTTTTCTATGGATGATCTCAAGAAAACTATATTAGACACATAGCAAGCAGAAAATTGCCTTTGCCCAAAGCCTCGTAGGGGTGCTATACTCATCTAGCGTGGTCCTAGTTATCTCTATAAGAGTTCTATTCATTCTCTATAAAACCACATTCTGCTAGGGACTCTACGTGAGAAAAACTATTACTCTAAATCTCTCTAAGTGTAGAAAGTGGTAAACGATAAGTTCTTGAATTATATGTCATTCTCACTTCTAATAGCTCTTAAGGCTCATCAGAGGTCAACTACTAATTTAAGAGCCAACCCTTTAAAGCAACCAAAGACCTCATCTTTAGAAGCCAGAAAATACATCCAATTATACCTAGAAAACTCATTTACAATGACAAGCACATACCACATACGTTAGCTGAAACATGCATCATACTACACATATGCACAGACCTAGATCAAACCAAATTATCTCATGACTCAAATTTTCCAAAATCATCTATTTTAGTCTAAGCAACATAAGCTAGCTGATCAGAACGCCGCTCTGCAAGCTATCTAGAAAAATTTTCAAATTTGCAAATTCTAATTCCAAATTTTCACTCTTCTAAAATAATAATAGTTCATCACAACAAAACCCTAAACCTTCTCATATGGTCCTTCAAAGATGTATAAAGTAAAAACATAGTGGTATACAGGAAAATAGTCATTTTTATTGGCAAATCCAAAATCTTGGTGGCATATAGGAAATTCTCTTTGGACATCGATATTGTCCCTAACATGCAACTTTAACCACTAATGTGCATTGTAATATAAAACCCAACAAAATTATAATATTATGAAATTATTTTTTTTAGACAAATTTATACATATAATTTTCTTGTATCCAACCAAAACATTTGGAAAAGTTATCAATAGCCAAAGTTTAGAAAGTTTGATTGCATGTATTCAAAACCACGTTCTTTTTGTGACCGAAGGAAATGTCACTTAGTTCGCCAAGACCATTTATTTGTTATTACAATGCGAGGGAGTCATATACGAAACATGTGTGTGTGTGTGTGTGTGTGTGTGTGTGTGTGTGTGTGTGTGTGTGTAAAGCTACATTAAAGGATTTCCCATAGAAAATCACCTGATTGGCCTCAAATTGAATGCAAAGTCAAGAGAATGGATAATGTGACTCAATGCCGAGACCCGAATATGCAAATCTAGACTCTCTGTGTATATTGTGTTAGTCTAGAATCACGCTAGTGCATATAGTGTAGATATAGATGAAATATCGACCATATGGATAATTAATATAGAAAAAGACTATAATATTATTAATTATCAAAGTATGACCTTATAGCTAAGCTTACAACTTACTAGCCTAAAAGCTTAAGAAACTAGTAGCGAAAAACAGAATTAAGCGTAGTAGCCATTTGATATGCCTATATGGAATCGATTGGGAAGCGAAGTCCTAAACCATGAAGTCATCGAAGTATCCTCCTTCAGGTACCTCCTACTGATATGGTTCTTTTTCTTTAACTGAGCAACAGTAGGTATAAAGCCATGAGTACATTGCTACTCAATAAGTCATTTGTAACAAAACTATAATATACTATGTAAGACTTACCAATGAATGGCTGAAAGGTTATTTTATAGAAAATAATAATTTAAAGTAAATACAATAAATAGATTGAAAGTGAACATTTAAATAAAATGATAATAAGTAAATAATCAAAGGAGTTAAATGAACCACAAGTGAACTAACCGTCCACTCAATGAACCACTTGTAAACTAACCATTCACGAATTAAACCACCAGTGAACTAACCATTCACTTTTCAATTTATCCCAAACAAGTTTTTAATAAAAACTCTACCCTTCGTGTGAAATCATCGAACATTGTCCATAACTGGGGACACGACTATTCGAATAGTTTTACACTCAGTAGAGGTTGCACAACTGTATCCACATGATATAATCATCCTCACATTAAAGAAAATCACAACAAGGCCACTACAATCCTCAATCTCGACTCAATCCCGCCTAATAGAGTTTCGCATCACACCCCTCTTATGCCACGTGGAAATCAGCAACCATGATTATCACAATAGCAAGATTGAAATTAAAATATCATAAATTAATCAGTCATGTCTATCCCATAATAGATATGTGGTTTGCACGGTAAGGATTAGATCAATGATGCACAAAGTTAAGTCCGTAGAGACATCCACATCTCTCGAAGTGAATCAACACTTTTTCTTTTACTACATGATCACTCGCCCAAGTAAAAACTAGTTTTATATAACTAACACCAATGACACTAATATCATGTGTCGAGACCCGAATATGCAAATTCGGACTCTCTATATAAACTGTACTAGTCTAGGATCACGCTAGTGCACACAATCAAAAATAGATGTAATCACAACTATACACATGCTAAAATAAAGAAAAATCTCAAATAATAATAAATCTCAAAGATACGACCTTATGACCAAGGTTACAATATTTCTAACCAGAAGGGCTTTAAATCTAGCAGCGAAAAATCTAAAATAAAGCGTAGTAGCCATTCGACATGCCCACAGGCTATCGGGTAGAGAACGAAGTCCTAATCCGTGAAATCGTCGAAGTACTCTCCCTCTGGAACCTCCTACTGATAATACTCCTCCTCCTCAACTGAGCAATATAGGCATAAAACCGTAAGTACATTGGTACTCAGCAAGTCGTTTATAACAAATGAATGCAATATAATATGCAAGACTTACTAATGGAGGGCTGAAAGGTTAATTTGCATAAAGCGATATTTTGGAGTAAATATGATAATTAGATTGAAAGCGAACTTTAAGTAAAAACAATAATAGACAAATAATCAGCGGAATTGAAGTAAACCACTTGTGAATCTTCCATCCACAAGTTAAACCAATAGTGAACTACCTATTCACTTTCCAACCATACACCACAAGTTTTTACGAAATCTCTACCCCTCGTGTGAAATCATCGAGCATTGTCCATAACCAGGGACACGACTATTCGAATAGTTTTACACTCTGCAGAGATTGCACAATTGTACCCACACGATGTGATTAGCCTCGGTCTAAGGAAATCACAACAAGGCCTTTACAAAGTTCAGTTCCAACTCAATCCCGCCCGCTAGGGTTTTGCATCACACCCCCCCTTGCGCCTCATGAAAATCAGCAATCATGCTCATCACAATGGCGAGATTGAAATTGAAACATCTCAAATTAATCAGTCAAGTCTATCCCATACTATACATATGGTTTGCACGATAAAACTCAGATCACTCGTCCGGTTTGCACAAAGTTAAGTTCTTAAGCCTACCCGGGTGAGACTACCACATTCCACGAAATGAACCTGTACATCCCCCTTTACTGCATGATCACTCGCCCGAGTGAAAACCAAGTTTGCATAACCACGCCAATGACACACCAATGTTATGGCACAAATTTTAAAAATTGTGGTACCAACCACAGTTCCATATTTCATTAAGTCAAGTTTAATATTTACATGTGATGATAAACCATTTCGTAAAATAAGGCTAAGCATTCTAAACGTACAACCCATGTGATATCTAGCATAGCATCACTAGTAAATTTCCCATCATATGGTGACAATGGCATCATGCCATTCAAATTATTAAGGCGGGGTGATTCAATATGGGACGGTAACTACCACATACAAAGTTTGTAATTAAATAGCGATGCAATGTAATTTAAAATAAAATAATTAAATAATAGATTACAAATTGGGTTCGACATGGTCAAAGAACACGACTTACCTTGGTTATGCTCAGCGAGGTACTCGATGTCTTCTGGCGTCGCTCCTGCTCCTCTAGAATCAGAATCTAACGAGAGAGAAAACGACCGAAACAACAAAAACAAATCAAAAAAATTCAAATGAACTCCAAAAACCTTTAAACCAGAGCCAAAAGGTAGAGCTCGATTTTAGATGAATTTAGAAAAAAAAGAACAGTGTCAATCGCAGCTAGGACGGAGGAGAATGGGCTCTCGAAAAATTTAAATCTAAAAAAATACTGAAATTCGAAAATTCTACTGTGCTATGGACTCGGTGTACGAAAAGGTGGGTTCACAGTGGACTTGGTCCACAGAACAGTGAACGGGGTGGTGCTGACGCGGCGGGTTAGGGCTGATGTGGCGAGCTCGGGTGCTGACATGTGGCTCGGCTGACGTGACGTGCTGACATGGCAGCTGATGTGACATGGGGGTTGGATTTTGCGGACGTAGGCTAATGTGGCATTAACACATGGCGCCGTGGCCCCTAGGGCTGACGCAACAAGGAGGCAACAATTGAATGAAGACGATCGTGCGGCTGCGAAGACGATGACGATCGGACTGCCCGACCATCGACGACTGTGAAGACGGTGAACGTTCGGACTATCCAACGATGAAGAAGATGGGACAGTCCAATGCCGATCGGACGGCTGCGGAGGCGGAGACGTTCGGACTACTTGATAGTGATGACGATCGGACGGTCCAACGTTGATCGGATGGCTGCGGAGGTGCGGGGGCATTCGAACTATCTGAACTGAGCAGAACATCTCTGCGGTTGGGAGAGATCGAACGGTTGTGGAGGTGCGATGATCGGACTATCCAGCGATGACTTCGATCGGATGGTCCGCCATCGATCGGACGGCCACGAAGATGCAATGATCGGACTGTCTGACTATTAGGTGGATCGGACGGTCCAACGTCCGAATCGGACAACGGCGGAGATGGTGAGGAGGCGGCACTCACCGGCGAGGAAGACGGCGACGACGACGGCCGGTGGCGCCGCAGCGGGAGAAGCAGCGGCGCATGGCGCGGCGTCGGCGCGGCGGAGCGGGACAGCGGCGTTGGAGAGGATGTCGGCGGCGGCGCGCGGCGGCGGCAACGACGAGGACGGAGGAGCTTGGATGCACATGAACCGAGGGCGACGGCGGCTTAAAAATGCCTGGCGAGGCGGGTTCGGGAGGAACACGCGCGGGAACCGAATCGGAGACAAAGGCGGGAGCTCGACACGTGGCGGATCGGACGGCGGGAGGAGAGTCGGGCAAGGGAGTGAGCGGGATGACGCCGCGCGGCACGGGGAGGCACGGATGGTCGAGCGATGCGATGCGCGCCCGGCTAGGGCAAGCGCGTGTGCGCGTGGGCGTGGCCGAGGAAGAGCGGCGGGCTGGGGAAGGTGGATGGGTGACACCGGAGGAGGGAAAAGATCGGATGGTGGGGAGCGGTCCGAACGTTTTAGGAAGGGTTTTCCGAATTTCTTTTTCTTAATTTTGAATAAAATCCAAAAGCTCTATAAAATAGCAAATAAATCCCAAAAATTCACCAAAAATATTAAAAATTCCTTGAGACTGAGGAACTTGAATAAAATATTTTCAGCTTATGTTAAAATTTATTTTAATCATGTTAAATCATTTTAATTTCTAAAAATTCAAATTAAGCTTGTTTAAATTTTAGAAAAATTCTAATAATTTATTTTTAAAATAATGGCTTTAAAAACTCTAAAAAACAGGATGTTACATCATGGCACATAAATTTTATAACTGTGGCGATAACTATGATGTTGAGCCCAACATAACTATAAGCATGGCTAAACAAGTTAATCGTACAACCCATGTCACAACTAGTATGGTATCACTAAATAATTTTCTATCCTATGGTGACAATGGAATCATGGCATTCAAATTACGATGATGGGATTAATCAAGTTGGACAATAACTACCAAGTATAAGGGTTTGTAATAGAATAACAATGCATGATAATTTAAAACAAAATAAATATTTAATAGATTTGAAATCTGGGTTCAACATCATCACAAGACATGACTTACCCTGCCTTACTCGATTAATTACTCTTGATCTTCAAATCTTACTTTAGCTTTGTTGAAAACATGATTTAACAAGAGAGAAAACGAACGAGATACAAAATAAAATTAAATAAAAATTCAAATTAACTCCAAGAACTTCAAAACCAGAGCCAAAAGATAGAGCTCATTTTAGATGAAGTTAGAAAAAAGAACGGGCTCAATCGGAGCTAGGACAGAGGAGAATGGGCTCTTGTAAAATTAAATCTAAAGAGAAAATATTGAGAAATAAAAAATTTTACTATGTTGTAGACCTAGTGCATGGAAAGGCTAACCTATGGTGGACTCGGTGCATAGAACAGTGCATGGTGGCTAGGCTTGCTGAAGTAGCGGCTAGGGCTGACGTGGTAGTGATGTGGCATGTTGACATGGCACCAAGATGGCTCAGTTGGATGACATGGCATTCACGTGGCATGACACATGGCAACCACATAGGATTAGGGCTTGCGTGGCTGCTAAGATGGTGGCTGACTCGGCTGCTGACTCGACTGAGGATGTTTAGACTAGGCCAAAGGGAATGATCGGATGGCTAAGTAGTGAGGACGATCGGACTATCCAAATGATGATGATGATAGGATGGTCTAACGATGATCAAACGGCCAGAGACGATTGGACTAGCTAGAGATGCTCGGACCGGCCGAAGGGGTGACTACGATCTGACGGTTCGACGACGATCGAATAGTTTAGATGGGTGAGGACGTTCAGACTAGACCAAAGGAGTGACTACGATCGGATAGTTTGAAGATGATCGAACAATTCAGAGGGCTAGGGACATTTGAACAGTCCAAACGGCAATGATGCATGGCGCTCAATGATTGGCTGTTGAAGGTGAAGCGATGGTGGCTCTTCGTCGACAAATGGTGTGATGCGCACGAAGCGAGGTGGCAACGGTGGACCGGCGAGCTAAGTGGCGAGGGCGGTGGACACGGCGATGACGAGGAACTCACCGTGGCGGTGGGCGATGGCGATGCTCGGTGAACGACAATGAGGACGGCTGCGGTACCAAAGAGAAAGAGGGTGATGGCGGTCGGCATGGACGCCGAGGAGCGTGGCGAGCTCGGGCGGGGTGTGAACAGCAAGGGTGTGGCCACTATTTATGGTGCAGATAATGAGGAGGCGGGGTCGGGTATGGCATTGTGCTCAACTTGTAGATGACGGCAGAAGAGATAGACTTGGGCATGAAATCGAGGCATAGCCAAGATAGGCACTGCGATGCCTGCAGGAATGAGATGAATAGTAGCCAGGATGGTGGATTACTGACACATGGCAATGGCTAAGGATCGAACAGCTGAGGTATAAAGCACAGATGAACAGTGCCTAGAATGTTCAGACCGACCGAATGAGATGGCCGATCGGATGGCTCGGGGTGTGCGAGGTGTGATGATGTCTGACATCTGGTGGCGGCCGATCGGACTAGTCCGAACAGTGCGGGAGATATTTAGAGATTTCCAATTTTAGAAATTAGAAGAAAACCAATTGAGCTCTAGAAAATAGCAAATAAATCTAGAAAAATCGAGGAAAATACATAAAAAATTCCTTGCAGCATACGGAACCCAACAAAACTGGTTTTCTTTTATTTGATGTTTATTTTAGTCATATTAAATCTTTTTAATTAATAAAAATTTAATTTAAACTTGTATTAAATCTATAAAAAATCCAAATGGTGAATTTTCTTTTAAAAGCCCCTTAAATGGAATCTCGACCCTGATATTCTGGTTCACTAAGAGAATAAGTTTGGAACCTCTGCTCTAAGATCCTCCTGGCACTCCCAGGTGGCTTCCCCCTCGGAATGATTGCTCTACTAGACTTTACAAAAATGGACAACTTTGCTCCTAGTCACACGCACTAACAATTCCAATATTATGACTGGGTGCTCCTTATAAAATAGATCCTCCTGAAGATCCACAGCTACAACTGACACTGCTTCCTCTAGCACTCATAGACACTTCTTCACCTGAGACACATGGAAAATATCATGTATTCTACTGAAGGACGAGCAGCTCAACTAATAAGCAACCTCTCCATTGCACTTTAATATCTTGAATGGTCCCACATACCTTGGTGCAAGAATTTCTTTTATTTTAAACCTCTTAAAATCCTTGAACGGTGTGATCCTAGGATACACATCCTTGCACTTTAATATCTGCATAGATTTTCTGTCTAGTCTAAGCAGTATTTAGTCTCTCCTAGATTAATCGAACCTTTTTCTCATATTTCTTTAAACAACCTGGCCCAAAAACTTGGCCTTCCCACGTCTCTTTCCAATTGAGAGGGGTTCTCATTTTCTGCCATACAGAGTTTCAAATGGTGATATTTGCAAAATGGCCTGATAACTGTTGTTCTAAGAGAACTCTGTGAAAGGTAAACAACTATCCCACTTAGCTCTATGATCTAGCACGCAAGCTCTTAGTATATCCTCAAGAATCTGATTCACACGCTCAGTCTGACCATCGGTTTGGGGATGATATGCTGTACTCAAATTCAAAAGAGTACCCATAGACCCCAAAATCGTGAAGTGAATTACGCATAATCTGACACTATTTTCTTGGACACTCCATGCATACTCATAATTCTTGACATGTATAGCTCTACTAACTTGTCAACTGCAAAGGTTGTCTTAATCAGAATGAAGTGAGCAACCTTTGTCAAACGATCCACAATTACTCAAATTGCATCAAATCCTTTCTTGGTCTTAGGCAATCCTGTAATAAAATCCATACCAACTTCTTTCCACTTTCACTCAGAAATCCTCACGAGTTGTAGCAAACCCGCTGATCTTTGATATTTAGCCTTTACTCTTTGACATACATCACAAAGTGCAACATACTCTACTATCTCACGCTTTATACTTGGCCACTAATATTTATTCTTAATGTCTTGGTACATCTTCGTATTACCTAGGTGAATCGAGTACAATAACTCGTCAGCTTCGTTAAGCAACAACTCCTTCAACTTATTTTTGTTTGACACACACAAACGCTCCTTAAACTACAAGGTTCCTTTGTCATCCTCTGTTAATCCTACTGCTTTACCATTATTCATATTAGTCTTGATCCACTGAATGCTTTCATTCTCTACATGAGCTTGACGAATCTGACCATCCATTATCGGCTGCAACTACATTGTGGCTAGGAATCCTTCCTCTATCAAATCCAAGCTAAACTTCTAAAATTCCTCATATAAAGCTGGCTAACTTTCATTGATCATCACTGCATTGCAATAAATATTTCTGCTCAAAGCATCTCCCACCACATTGGCATTTCTAGGGTGCTAATGTATTCCAACCTTCTTTGCCTGAGATTAAAATTGGTGCAGGTGAAAATATCATTCAAACTCTTGCGATCGGTCAGATTTCTACAACGGTTACCTATGAGATAATGACGCCAAACTTTTAGGGCATACACTACGATTGCTAACTCCAAATCATGCATGAAGTAATTCTCTTCATGTGGCCTCAACTGACACGAAGCATAAGCTAACACTCTTTTGTCTTGCATCAGCACACATCCCAAATCTTTGTGGGAAACATCATAATATATCTCAAAGAAGGATTATTGTCTGGCAATACTCGTACTGAGGCTGTAGTCAAACACTCCTTTAGCTTTTGTACACTCTTCTCGCACTCTGTTGTCCAAACAAATTTCTTTTCTTTCTTTAATAGCTGTGTAAGTAGCCTGGCTACATTGGAGAATCTTTCGATGAAACGACGGTAATAACCGTCCATTCCAAGAAAACTTCTGACTTGCGTCATTGATGACGGTGGCTTCCAATCAAGCATATTCTTTACCTTTTTGGGGTCAACTGCAACTCTTCCTGCTGACATGATATGGCCAAGGAAAGCAACTTCCTTTATCTAAAACTCACACCTGCTAAATTTGGCATACAGCTTATGCCCTCTAAGCTTTTGCAACACCAAACTCAAATGCTCCTCATGCTCTTTCACATCTTTGGAGTAATCAAAATGTTATCAATAAACATGATGACAAACTTATCCAAATATTCTATAAACACATTGTTTATCAGGTACATAAAATAAGCTAGGGCATTGGTTAAACCAAAGGACATCACTGTAAACTCGTACAGACCATAACAAGTCAATAATGCTATCAAAGGTACATTCTTCTAACGAATTTTTATTTAACAATATCTTGATCTCAAGTCAATCTTGGAGAACACTCCAACTTCCTTAAGCTAATCAAACAAATCGTCGATCTTGGGCAAAGGATACTTATTCTTGATACTGACCTCATTGCTGACTATCATCCTTTTTCTTGATAAACAATATCGGCGCTTCCTACAGGAATGAACTTGGTCTGACATAACCTTTATCCAACAACTCCGAAATTTGCTTCTTTAATTCTACTAACTCATAGCAGGCACCTAGCATGGCCTCTTAGAAATCGATGATATACCATGTACTGGCTCAATTGAAAACTCAACTTCTCGGTCAAGTGGCATCGTAGAAAGATCATCTAGAAATATACAAATGAGAAACTCATTCAAAATTGAACTGGGTGAACTTCGAGAAACAAACGAATGAGAAGCTCAAACAAAATTGAACTTTCAATAATTGTTTTAATGCTTTTCTTGAACCTCTTCTGATGAGCATAGCGAGCTAACTGGATGAACTTGTTGAGGTACTCCTTGACTAACATATTCTTTTGCTGCAATTCGCAAAATTCATCTTTCTTCATTTTGATCACCCATCCAAGATATGAGCATGACGAAATGCTACTGTGAACTCAGCTGAAATGATGCTGTCCTGATCCTCATAAGCGGTGCAGTAATTATCCCACCACTCTGTGGCAATTCCCTCTAGCTAATGGGCGGCGTAAAGCACTTTCTCATGATCAGTGCACTGAGCAAGATTCAGTTTCTTTTGCATTGAACGAATCCAATCATCTACCTCCAAAGGCTCAGAAAACTGAGAATAGATAGGTGGTCTTGTCCTCATGAATTTTACAAATGTTGATTGCTAATGAGCTAGCTGTGGTGTTGCAGCTTCTTAATTCTGCCGATTCATCATTGCATTCATGTTCTGCATCATAGTGTTCATCAATTGAGTCTGACTTAAGACTAGATATATTCTCATTGGGGTTGCTTACGGTCCCTAAGTTGATAGATCGGTGATGCTGCTTCTTGGATCCTAATTAATCTGATCATGTCTAGCTTAGTTTCTGGTATCAACCATCTTTTCACTGCTTTGAAGGGAAACTCAACAGCTGAGAACTAACTTCCTAAGGCTCAAAAGGTGAGAGAAAAAGCATAGATATGAGATAAACTCATCTAAGGGGAATCTTGAATGGCAATACCTAGACTAAGCAAACACTTAATCGAGAGGCTAACAAAAGAAATAATTAAATTACTCAAATAAAGGGTTTTGACATTACAATAACATAATGCTTTTCAGGGCAAGACTGTAGCTCACATCACACACAACTGCAAATAAAAAACAAAATATTCTAATCGCACTTTCTAAACTATATAAGGGTCTAATCTAAGGGCTCCTAATCGGGTCTAATCTAAGGGCTCCTAATCGGGTCTTGTCAAGTAGGGCTCGCTTGACTCATCCTCTGAGTCGCTATAGATTGCCCGTGAGTTGCGGACTTGTGGCGACTGCTCTTCGACTGCAGCTAGAATGAAGTGCTGAAGATACTCCTAGCGATTGCCTGCTATACATCACCTCTCTTCCAGACTCAGTGGCGTGGGCACAGGTAGAAGTACTGGCAGCTGTGATTGAGTCCCTCCATGGCTCCTTCCTACTCTACTACACTAGGGGTAGCTACATATTACTTCTTGAACTTCCGAATGAGCTTGGGCATGCTGATATTATACATCTTGCAAAGACGTTAAATGACCTTGCGCGCGGTTCCTTGCGCAGACCACTCTCCATAAGCACCGGTCCACTTGAAACCATGGTGTATAATTTGGTTGCCAATCCCTGTGGTGAAGTATAGCTTGGTGATGCATCCAATGCGTTGGCCCTTTGACGTCTCATCCTTGGTGAAGTAGACTGGTGACCTCTTCAATCCAAGACTCCACAACAAAATTCAGAGAAGTCCTCGCTATCCTCCAATCTGGCTGTAGAAAGCTTGAAACATCTAAGGCATTATAAAGGAAAAAAGTTAATTTAAGGATTTTGAAAAAACAAATTTTTCAATAAGGCGGAGAGCAAGAACCTTAAGAAATGGAAAAGAGAATAGAGAGAATACTAAATATCTAGTTTGATTAGATTGATTTAGAAAATAGATTTTAAAATTTTGCTAAGGCAACCACTCCTAGGGCTTTGTCCTACAGTCGATATGGCTCTGATACTACCTCTGTCAAGACCTAAATATGCAAATCCGGACTCTCCGTGTATACTGTACTAGTCCAGGATCACGTTAGTGCATATAGTGTAAATATAGATGAAATATTGACCATATGTATGATCAATAAAGGAAAAAAACTTAAATATTATTAATTATTAGAGTACGACCTTATGGCCAAGCTTACAACTTACTAGCCTGAAGACTTAAGAAACTAGCAGTGGAAACAGAATCAAATGTAGTAGCTATTTGACATGCCCATAGGCAATCGATTGGGAAACAAAGTCCTAAACTAGAAAGTCGTCGAAGTATCCTCCTTCAGATACCTCCTACTGATATAGTACTTTTTCTTCAACTGAGCAACAGTAGGCATAAACCGTAAGCGAATTGGTACCCATTAAGTCATTTGTAACAAAAATACAATATAGTATGCAAGACTCACCAATGGATGGCTAAAAAGTTATTTTTGCAGAAAGCAATAATTTAAAATAAATACAATAAATAGATTGAAAGTAAACTTTTAAATAAAATGATAATAAGTAAATAATCAAAGGAGTTAAATAAACCACAAATAAACTAACCATCCACTCAATAAACCACTTGTGAACTAACCATTCATAAATTAAACCACCAGTGAACTAACGATTCATTTTAATGAACCACTTGTGAACTAAGCATTCATAAATTTATCCCAACCAAGTTTTTAATAAAAACTCTACCCTTCGTGTGAAATTACCGAGTATTGTCCACAACAGGTGACATAGCTATTCGAATAGTTTTACACTCAAAGAAAGGTTGCACAACTGTACCACATGATGTGATTATCCTCACATTAAAGAAAACCATAACAAGGTCTTTATAATGCTCAACCTCAACTCAATCCCGCTAGTTAGGGCTTCTCATCATAACCCCTTGTGCCTCATAGAAATCAGCAACTATGTTCATCACAATGGTGAGATTGAAATTGAAATATCATAAATTAATCAGTCAGATCTATCCCATACTAGACATGAGGTTTGCATGGTAAGACTCAGATCAATAGCATACAAAGTGAAGTCCTTAGATGTTACCCAAAGAGACATCCATATCCTCGACACCAACGACACATCAATATGATGGCACATAAATTTTATAACTATGGCTACAATCATGATTAATATCTTATTAAGTCAAATTAATTAATTACTCTCATGTGATATTAAACCCAATATAACTATAAGCATGACTAAGAAAATTAATCGTACAACCCATATAATAACTAGTTGGTATCACTAAATAATTTTCTATCATGTGGTTGCAATGGAATCATGGCATTCAAATTATCAATGTGGAATTAATCAAGTTGGACAATAATTATCAGGTACAAGAGTTTGTAATAGAATAGCAATGCATAATAATTTAAAATAAAACAAATAATTAGTAGATTTAAAATCTAGATTCAACATGATCTTCAAATCTTGCTTCAACTCCGTCGAAGACGTGATCTAACAAGAGAGAAAATGAATGAGACACAAAAATAAAATCAAATAAAAATTTAAATGAACTCCAAAAACTTCAAAACTAGAACTAAAAGATAGAGCTCAATTTTAGATGAATTTAGAAAAAGAACGGGGTCAATCGGAGCTAAGACAAAAAAGAATGGGCTCTTGTAAAATTAAATCTGAAGAGAAAATAAAAAATTCTACTGTGCTATGGACTTGGTGCATAGAAAAACTAACCTACAGTGGACTCGGTGTATGGAACAGTGCATGGTGGCTAGGCTTGTTGATGTGGCGGCTATGGTTGACACGGCAGTGACGTGGTGTGCTGACATGGCACTGGGATGGCTCGGTTGGATGATGTAGCATCCATGTGGCATGACATGTGGCAACCACATAGGATTAGGGTTTGCGTGGCTGCTGAGATGGCGGCTAGCTCAGCCGAGGACGATCAGACTAGGCTAAAGGGAACAATCGGACAGCTGACGTGTGAGGATGATCGAACTGTCTAAATAAAGACAACGATCAGACGGTTCAACGACGATCGGAAGGCCAGGGATGATCGAACTGACCGAAGATATTCAGACTGGCCGAAGGGGTGACTACGATCTGATGGTCCGACGATGATCGAACGGTCCAGATGGGTGAGGACGTTTAGACTAGGCCAAAGGGGTGACTACGATCGGACGGTCTGAAGATGATAGAATGGTCTAGAAAGCTGGGGACATTCAGACGGTCCAAACAGCAACAACGCATGGCGCTCGGCGATTCGCTATTGAAGGTGAAGCGACGATGGCTCTTCGTCCTAGCAAACGGCGTGACACGCACGTGGAACAATGCAGTGGTGGCTGGGGACTGAGGGACAACGACGGACCAACAAGCTAAGCAGCGGGGACGGTAGGCATGGCAGCGACGGGGAACTCACCAGTGGCAATGGAGGACGGCAATGCTCGACGAACGACGACAAGGGCGAATGCGGCTGCAGTGATAGAGAGAACGAGGGCGATGGCGGTCGGCGTGGACATCGAAGGAGCATGGGCGAGCTCAGCGGCGGGGTGTGAATAGTGAGGGCGCGACTGCTATTTACAGTGCAGACGTCAAGTAGGTGGGGCCAAGTATGGCGGCGTGTTCGACTTGTAGACGGCGGCAGAAGAGACCGACTCGGGCACAAACACCGAGGTGTAGTCGAGACGGGCATGGCGATGTCTATGGGAAGGAGATAAACAGTTGCCAGGATGGTGGATTGCTGACATGTGACGCTGGGTAAGGATCGGATGGTTGAGGCATAAAGCACAAATGAACAGTTCCTGACTCGTTCGGACCAGCCGAATGAGATGGCCGATCGGACGGCTCGGGGTGTGCAAGGTGCAATGGATGGCTGACATGTGGCGGTGGCCGATCCGACTGGTCTGAACGGCGCGGGAGATATTTAGATATTTCCAATTTTAGAAATTAGAAGGAAATAATTGAGCTCTAAAAAATAGCAAATAAATCTAGGAAAATATAAAAAATTCCTTACAGCACAAGGAACCCAACAAAGACTAGTTTTCTTTTATTTAATGTTTACTTTAGTTATATTAAATCTTTTTAATTAATGAAAATTTAATTTAAGCTTATATTAAATCTATAAAAAATCTAAATAGTGAATTTCTTTTAAAAAAACTTCAAATAAACTCTAAAAATTAGGATGTTACACTCACTTTTAGGCGTGAAAATGGATTCAGATTCGGTTGGATTATTCGGCTACCGAATCCAGATCTGTCGAATCCGGATACTTAATATCCGAATCCGAATAAAAAATAGATCTGAATTCGGAGCCAGATTCAAAGTAGAATATCCAGATAATATCTAGATTCGGCAGATATAGTAACATCAATTAACTAATACGTATCTTTTTCATTTAACCTCTAAATTGGACATATTATATATGCATTTCTATTACCTTGACATCCCGTCATCATGGTGGACTCTAATTTGGCATTTCATATTTTTTATTTTGGCACATCCCCCAATAAAGCTTTTGCATATTCTTTTTAGTCAAATTTGATATGTTTATATCCGATTTATTCACAATATATCTAGAATTAGTTAGGATTAGTAACAAAATGGTACCAATGATTAATGATTACATGACAAACTAGAAAAAAAAGAGGTATAAATATTACTATTAAACCGGTATCAATTTGCTAAACTTCATTAGATAAATGATTCATTTGTTGCTGTCAATATTTAATACGCAATTACATGTTAGAGTCAGCTATTTATCAATTTAAAATGTTAAAACAATTCGGTGCCATGTTTAAAATATGAGAGGCCACAAATAATTATTGGTATCTTAAAAATAGTTGAATCCGATCTGATTTTGAATATAATCCGTATTTATATCCAATGTTTGTCCCATTTGTATTCGAATCCAAAAAAATATAGATACAGGTATAGTTTGAATACTATCCAATTCATTTTCACCCCTACTCACTTTTCACCTTTTGCTCAATAAGATCACTTTGGGTCCAGAAACAACCAACGCGCATATGTATCCGCGTGCAATCCACAGATAGCAGCCGCTTATCTAGACGCCGAAAAGATGGATCAAGACACCTCAATGTTACTAGGGTCAAAACGCTTATCCAACGCTGATACTGTGTTAGCCGCATAGAGCAACAGTGAACAACATATCGTTCGTGGCTTATTGCTAACTTAAAAATCCATGAAAAGATACAATATTTGTTGAATTAATGAGAGGTTGCTTTCCTTTCCTCTATACTCGTTAATTTCTAGTGTAAATCGCCCCTAAATCAATGATATGGTTGTTTCAAGTTGTTGCAAACTTTTATATTTTATAATTAAGTTGACTAGAAGCGCACCTATGGTTTGGGATTTCTATGCATATGACGTGCCTTCAACCACTGTCCAATAGTTTTGAGTATAAGGAGATTGCATACATACATACATATATACATACATACATACATTATAAACAGCAATGTTTGTGTCAATTTTACAATTTAACGTCATGTCTATTTTGCAATAGGTCGAGGCCACAGGTTGATCCTGCAGAGTAAATTACATTTCTGGCCACAGGTTGATCCTGCAGAGTAAATTACATTTCTTTTTCATTTTTGGTCGTTTATTGTATACGAGTTTTTGGCGTGTCTAATAAGAAATGTCCATGGCCATTCGGATCACCACACCACCATCACCCTGTTCGCTGAAACGGACGGCAGAATCTCATCATGTCAAGCACCCAGGAAGCAATGGAGATGAAGAGATCGAGAGACATGACGACCTGAATAAAGCCAGTCGTCGTCAACATGGGCCTGGCTCTGAAAGGAAATCTCTACATCTTTGCAGGCGCACACGCTTGGCTTTGACCAAACTAAACGTGACAAATTAATCAGAAGTGGTTTTACATGTAGCTAGCTTGACCTGTGACGATGTGGGCATGTGAATCATTCGGGGTTGTACAACTTGGATGGGTTGGATCTCTCTGGATGAGATTAATTTGATCATGCATCGTGAGGGAGACATGGCACCTAGACTACGTATGAGAGATCTTGAGGGATTTTGAGATGCAGATCTCCACTGCTTTTGGTTGCATTTTGATGATGCCATAGATGGGAGGGGTGGTTGCATTGAACAAGCCAACTCTCCAGCAAACAATGATTTTCCAACAGTTGGGATATTGTCTCAACTCTAAAGTACATTAATTAAGGACTAGGCCGCAAAGCATAAAAATAGTTTAATACAATAATGAATTTCAATTCATAAGCACAGTTGCTACATTCTTTTCTGCTATACTGATCTTATTTTGTAGGGGTCAGAGAAACAAATCTTGTTGGACGAGCTGTGTTCCCTGTACTAAATTAAACCGATAAAACATCAACACTATCTTAGGCACCACTCAAAACGGTTTAAAGTTAACTTCTACTTCTGACTTCTACTTTTTTTCACTATTTAGTAATTTTGTTTTTTTCTGATTTTTTGGATGTTTTGGGTTTTTTTGTCTTTTCTTTTTTTTTCCTGTATTCCTTTGCATTGTCCGTGATGGACTAACATGTTTTTTCTATTTTTTACATTTTTTTAAATTTAATTATACCAAATAAGACAACTCAGTTACAGTAAAAAACTAGTTATGTGCCCGTGCGTTGCAACAGAAAACCAAATAAAAGTGGTGCATACTATCAAATATTATCTCAAACTGAATAATAAATATCAACTTTTTCTTATGTCATCATGTATCAAACAAAACATATATGTTCATACTCGTAAATAAATCAAGCATCATATTAATAAGATGTAACAATACTATATATACAATCATACAAAGGTACATATTTTTAGAAAAAATCCAAACCTACGACTTCAAGTACATGAGCCAAGAGCAATAAATGAGCTAAATTTGATTTAACTCCTTTTTTCAAGCTAGGCGATCTGGAAACGATTATAGCGCTTTCCTTCGCGTGCAGCTTAGAGCCACCTTAGGGTTTGTTTCCAACTTTGCATAGGCAAGATGGGGATTTGAACAGAGAAATTAAACTTAAATCCCCCCACCAATCCCTTCTAATCCCTACGTATCCGGAGGGACGGATCTCGAGAGACTTTATAGGGGATTTCAAGACATTGTGCTCAATTACGCAGGACCCTATGTTGGGAAGGCTGACGCCATGCATAGGAGGACCTTCATTAATCTTTTTCATTAGCATTATGATTGGCAGCTATTGCTGACTTCGCACCATGATATGTTGTAACCCCATTCCTTGACAGTGTGTTCAGATGCATTTTACAAAGAATTGTAGTTTTTTTTTAACCCAGCAGATGCCATTTCTTCTGGTACCATAGATAGAATCATAGAGCTTCTTAGTAGTAACACTTGCTCATCCTAAAAGCTTGCACTCGGGCTCGATCGCTCAATTTTTTTGTTTTAACCCAGAGATGCCGCGGGGAGGGGGAAGAGGGGAGGTCGGGAGGGGAGGGGAGGAGGGGGCGGCGGTTGGAGGTTTTATGGTTAGCCTGGTGGTGGAAGGGGGAGGGAAGATCCGACGGTCCAGATTGGATGGAGGACTCATCAACCACCAACTCCTTCTTTTATAATAGTAAAGATAAACCAGTAAAAAAAGTCATAACCTAACGTCAAACTAAGCGTTACTTAGAGAAAGTGAATAAATCGTTATCCCAAATTACTCTCGAGCTAGAAAGTACAGCAAACGCACGCGGCATCAATGACAGCGATAGCCAACGAGGCAAAAAGTATTACACAAGTAAAGTTATTTTGGTAACTTACATACCATTTGATCATCTGCAATGCATTTCCTTCCCGAAAGTTGAGGGCGCAAAGTTTGTTCTTTCCTCTGTATCCTCATCTTGACTTGTAACTTTAGCAAATTGGCAATCCAGAATGCAGGACGGCTGAAATTACAAACATTCTTTTTACTCGTCACTAGTTGATAGGAGCCAATTTCCCTTTCTCGAAGAAGGGCAGCAGCCGTTTTCTTTTTTTTTTCTATAAGAACGGCAGCAGCCAATTTTCCATCAGCATTTGTACAATCTAGAAAAGTCTAATAGATAATCCAGAATAATCATGCTATCTTAGAAGAAGAATCACAATTCACAACACGTTTTAGTCTCCAAACATATGACACCTCCTTACCAAAGACAATTTTTTGTCCAAAGAAATGACAAAACATCAAGAATATTACACCTATAAAACTAACAAAATTCCCACTAGCTAGATTGTTGCTTTTAGTGGATAAATGCCAGACTGAACTCAGAAACAAGAAATGCATGTCGAAAGACAAAAGAGTGTTATAATAATCACAACAACAAAGTTTGCCTAACGCACCTCTTTTCCGAATAAAAAATTAAATATGTGGCCATAGAATTTGATACTTTTCACATTAACCAAACAAACTAATGCGCAAGCATCTTTTGCTGAGTAGGATCCGATGCAAAAGAGGATAGTTGCCTTAACATCGTTTGTTAGGCCAAAAGAGAGAGCACTTTTTGTCGCAATCAGTATTAATAGCAACACAATAACAACCCCTAAAAGCTAATGGCCACTCCACAACAATATTGAAACCCTTATAACAAGCAGGTCGTAAAGCTAAATCATTTCAGATTCAAATGGCCTACCCAGACTGACACGTCCACCTGATGGGGCCAAGCACAACATTCAGCTGTGTAATGTGCTGTGCTGAACAGTAGGATCTATGGAGTAAGAAGACTCCTAATATTGTGTTAGGTCAGTCAACCCCCTATATCTACCATAAAGGAAAAACATAAAATGTTATGCGAAAACTCATGAGGAAAAAGACACAGTAACAGCTCTAAAAGGCTAATGGCCACTCAACTCAACAATATGGGAACCCCAATAACAACTAGGTCTTAAAGCCTAATTATTTCGGATGCAAATGACCTACCAAAACAGACAGGTGTGTGTACCATATAGAGCCAGTCATATATACATCCCATCACAACGTTCGACCATGTCCGTGCGTACTGTGCTGTCCTACATTGTGGGATCGGGTCATGCTGAGTGGGAAGATTCCAAATATTCTGTTCACGTCAGCTCCCTATGCGGCTGACCATACGGCAAAAACATAAGATTTGTTAGAAATCCATGAGAATGAAATTTGCGTACTTCCTCAATAAAGCAAAGTCGATGTTTTTTTTTGACATTTTGTTTTATCTGCTTTTGATTGAGAAGCACAGGAGAAAAAAAATGCAAACACAGTATTCTCACATTGATGAGAAACTGGTTAGAACAGGGAAAATCCGGAATTCAAAGCAAAATTTTCAAGAAGTTCAGCGGCATTTTTTTTTATATTCTGGAGAACAAAGAATGCCTTGAGAAAATCTCCCAACGACTCTTATGAAGAAACATCCAGTTTTTTTGCTGGCTGCTATCAAATTCCAAATATAAACTAACATTTGTTAAACTAAAGATAAAACATCAACCATCAAGTGATCACCGGCCCACAGCCTACCCAACCAAAGTAGTTTTCCAAAACCTGATGAGCAACACCACATAAAAGTAATCAAAACGAAAATAAATCTCCTACGGGAATGTGATCAGAAAACCCCAGTAATCAACATAACCCCAAAAGAGCTGACAGTGCAGCTAGTTAGATGCTTGTCAGTACTTGCTGCTGTTTGCATCAGGTGCTTACCTTATAAGGCCCTCCATAGCCATAATTGCAGCTCAGCAGTGCTTGGTCCCATTACTAAGCATCCTCACAGTTCACAACAAGCTATGAAAGCATGGCAATTACCAAATATTTTCTGACTGTGGATATCACCAAATTGTTCTACAAACATGCTATACAAACTATTGAAATTTAAAAGGAAAGGAAGAAGGGAAGTAGAATCTTTCGTAACTTCTTGTAGAATGTCATGATTATACCATATCCCAAAATGGGCATGTGGTTCAGCTAAGGATATACTGATTTCATATGTCAATTGTACAAACTATGTCCAATAATAGAAATTGTTTATAGTTTAGTAAAACAATAGTAGAGATGGTTAGCTAGGAAGAAGTGAGCAGGCTCACCTCAAGTGTTCATGCATGCCAAGCTATAGTACATCAAAATAAACGACTGCCTGATTGTTCGTGGCTTGGGCTCTGAGCTCATTAATGCAGTGCAACTTCCTGAATTCTATGGTAACATGTTAAAAGAGAAAAACTCTAGGGAGATATTATCTGCATATCTCACCAAGCCACGCTTGAGGACATAGTCAATATTAACTCTTTTATAGCATCAGTTGTCCACAAATTTACAGAACAGGAGATGAAAACAAAAGGCATCACTAAGAAAACCGAATTTGCAACGCAACTTTGTAGTTTCAAAGACCTCCAGCTGAGATAATGACCTTGATTGAATCTCCAGGCATCCACCACCAATGTTCATAACTTACACCTTGAGATCTTCAGTACTAGGACACATGAATACAACAAATGGAATGTAACATAATCTGTTATATTTTGCGCATTGTCAGAATCTAAGCAGTTAAAAGTTAAAATCATTTCACAATCCTGCTTTTAGTGCTGGATAATTGCTCATGCACTGCAGGCCCCCATTGCTCTAGAGACAGCGTACGAAAAGGATAAAATGAAATATCCATTTTTGCAGAAGATGAGATGAAATTTATCCACCGAGCAAGAACTCACAACAGCTAAACATTACAGTGCCTGGTAGAAAAAAAAAAGAAGGCAACTTTCCCCCAGGCAGTTCTGCTCTACAGGATGTTCTTTAGGCCGATTTCTCGCTGAGAAGTTCAAAGTACTACGACAAAACCCTAATTTGTTCACTCGCTTTCAATACCCTCAAGTGAAGATGCACACGCACAGCCAGTTCCTATCGTATTTGAACATGCTTTCACTAAGCTGTATATGACTGGACGAGAGGACATCCTGATGAAGACTGGTTTTGATTTGAGATGCACAAAAAATAGTGGTGCTCCATTAGATATGCATGAAAATGGCCGTGGTGCAGAAAGCGCAAAGTGGATACACCGAAAGCAACAAGAAAAGAACAGCAAAAGAAGGGGATCGGAAGAAAATAAAATGTAGACATGAAAAGAACATGAAGAGCATCAACTGTTCTTTTCAATGACCATATTTTCATTGCCATTTTGAAAAACGAACTACTCAAGGGTTGGAGGATAAACATGTCCAAAGAAATCATAAACCTTGCAAGGCAGCAAGTAGTGTGTGGAGCAAGGTTCAAAATCCCGCCAGTAACCAGCCAGTTACTGAATTTACCGGTAGATACCGGGAAGTATTTACCGGCTCGGTTTGTTTAAATTCCAATTTGAATTTTTGAACATAAAAGTTGGATTTCCTAATGATGTTTACAATGTTTAACGCTAATCCAATGTATTAGGACCTCTTGTGCTTGACTTGATGCTTTTTACTATGAATATATTATGAATTTTTAATTGTTAATTACACGTAACTGGTTTCTAGCAGTTTTTCTCTAGTTTTTTGGACGATGACAACCCGGTTTTTCCGATTACTGTTTCAAAATAGTCTAAATTCAAATTTTGGTATTTGAATTTTGGCTGGTTTTTTTGGTTTTTTCGTAACTTGACCTTACTATTACCATCCCCGACAGATTTCCTCCAGTTCGAGTATTTGAACCTTGGTGTGGAGTGCGATAAGTTTGAAGAACTAACTAATTGTTCCCACGAAAAAAAATTCTAAGATTAGAAAATGACTCTAGAAGATGGCATGTGCATGTGAACAAAAATATCCTAGGGTCAAACGGAAGGGGGGCAAAATAGAGGGAAAAAAGCTAGTAACTTTTTCAATAAATCATTTGAGCTTCAATGCAACAAATTTATTAAGAAACAATCAACCAATTATCAATTCCAAAAATTACGAACCCTACATAATGGTGAACCATTAGAGACAAAAGTAGGACAAAATCAGAGCAAACGAGCTTGGTTGCACTAAAATTGCAGCGAAGAAACAAAGAAAATCCAAGAACAGTTTAGCTTATGGTCTAGGAAGTACCGATATGGCTCACAACTGCTGCACTCGTGTCCGATACATATATGATACGGCGATACGATATCGACGGAGTATCGATGAATTTCAGCCGAAAAAATAGAAAATACTCCGATACGTTTTCGATACGACGCATACGCGAGCAATACCCCAATTGAATCCCGGCCCAAATAGAGGAGACAGCCCAGCTGGCCAGCCCAACAGAGGAGACATTATTGTCACCGTTCACGCCCACCTGTCTGAGCCGCCGATCACAACACCGAACCCTAATCCTCCTCCTCGCTCGACACCGCCGCCACCACTACCCAGAGGCCACCAGCCAACCACCGCCTGGAGGTCTGCCGCTTGCACCGTCTAGACATCTGCCGCTGCTCCCTCGCCGCTCGCACTTCCTAGAGGTCCGCTAATCCCTGCTGCTCCCGCTGCCTAGATTTCACCTCGCCACCACCTCTCTGGCCCCTCCAGGTCTGCCGCTCTACATAATATACCTCTCCATGCAGCAATAGGACAATCGGTTGAAAATTTTAATCACATTATGCAGATCAACACTAGGGAAATGAAACAATTGAAAATGGCAAAATAGCTTCCTGAGACATTGAATATAACTTCTTCTGTGACTTTAGAAGTTTAGATAGAGCAAAACATAAAATTCAAAATTCATACTTACAATTTTGTAATACATATAGGGATGGCAAGTGGAAGTACTCCAATAGAGAGCACTGGTACTGGTGATAGTAGTGTCAATGCGTCTGGTGTTGGTGGTAGTAGAGAATGATAACCATAGATTTTCTCTATAGAGTACCAGTGGTTGACTAGGAGGAAATGCAAATCGGAATGTCGATATTGTAGTCACATTATACCTGGGAGCTATTTCAAGGAATCACTTGTGCTAATGATTGTTAGTGACAAATAGGATGCATATAGGGAGGATGATGTAGGCAAAGCACAATTTGTGAAAGATAAGATTCTTAATGATGTGTGGTGGGATAAAATCAAATTCATCCTCGATTTTACCAAGCCCATTTATTCAATGCTATGGACAGTCGACATCAACAAGTCATGTCTCCATTTGATATATGAGATGTGGGACACCATGATAGAGAAGGTGAAAGCTAGCATTAATCTATATGAAGGAAAGGAGCTGCATGAAGATTCTATCTTTTACAACATTGTTCATGGCATTTTAGTAGATTAGTGGGGCAAAAGCAATACACCTCTCCATTGTTTGGCACACTCATTAAATCCGAGGTAAAAACCCACTATTCTTTCCTTCTTGTCATTTCATTCCCACTTTCTTGACTTCTTGACAGTTTTGATTTGTCATTCATATCTTCATTTATAGGTACTATAGTCTAAATTGGCTTTCTTAAGTTTCTAACCGTGTACCTCCTATGAGGACATTAAAATTTCAGAAATGTGGAACAAATGCTTTAGAAAGTATTTTCCTATCGCGGAGAACCTAAGAAAAATTAATCAATAATTTGTTGATTTCTCTCTCTTGGGAAAGGCTACAATGATTTTGATTCAATTGAAAATAGAGCCCATCTTGAACCAAACAAATGGTAGGGCATTTATGGAATTAGGACCCTAGAGTTGAAAGCATTAGCTCTGAAGTTACTTGGGCAGCCATCTTCTTCTTGTTGTTGTGAAAGAAATTTGAGTACTTATAGTTTTGTCTATAGCATAAGGAGAAATAGGCTCATGCTTGAACATGCTGAGGATTTAGTGTTTGTGCATAACTTGCATCTCCTTTGAAGAAACTCTGATGATTATTCTATGGAGCCAACCCGAATGTGGGATGTTGAGGGAGATGGTTTCGAGTCCTTTGATGGTGTTGGTATTCTTGAAGCAACTAATCTCTCACTAGATGAGCCAAAATTTGAGGGTTCATATGTGAAGACAAGGGAGAGCAATGAGCATCCAAGTTAGAGCAGTCAAATATTAGTTTAATTCAGTCCTATTAGTATTTTGTATAGTGCAACCTTAGAACAATTAAATTTGGCCTTGTGCCTTGCAAGTTGTAACCTATTCCTATCTTTTGTCAACCTATGTTATGTTGCAAAAAATGTTATCTATTTGGCTAATTCTCCATGATCTGTTATTTAGTTGTTCACTAATGCTTTTTTTTGTAAGATTTATCACGTATAAGGTTAGTCATAGAGGATTCAACTAATATAATGTCATACTTTTATTTGCCTTGGTTAAACCATGGATTAAAAAGTCTTACAATTGGGATCAAGAGTTGTTATTAAATATCGGGCATGTTCTTTTCAGCTTCTCAAACCAGCTTTTGGCTTTGCTACAGTACCTAACTTTTAAACGAAGTATTTTTCGAGATGGAGTCTACAAGTTAATTGTAATACACATTAAAAGCCCAACATCTGTACCATTCAAAATCACAAGCGTGTATCTCTCTCTCCGTAATCTATGTCACAAACAGCTAAAATTCAAAAATTTCAACCAAAAACATAAACCACAGCCATATCAAATAGACTCATCTTCTTGCAACCAAATTGGTATGAGTTGGGCCAACTCCCAAGTGATGTCATTTAAACTTTTCAATTTTCATACACACACACTTGCCGAACCGACGTATCTTTGTTTTTGAAAAATATCGTATCATTGTACCCGTATCGTGTTTTGGGGCATCTAGCTTATGGTCACTGCTACAGTATTGCCTGCACCGCAAACACTGCAATGTGTTTACTCCTATTTGTTTAATTTGTGCCAAATATTTTAATTCTGAGTTCCGACAAGTCACTATTACATCTTTCAAAATTTTTACAGCTAGGTTCACTTATATGTGTCATTCATAATTCTAATAACAATGCTGACATGATGCGTCATTTGGTGAAAATTGTTGATGATGCATAAGATGGGGACAGAAGAACAGCCATGCAATCATTAACATCAGCATTTCTTTTTTGGAAACAATTGATACATGGACTTCCACACCAGCATTTTTTGTCATGATATGCGCCACATCAGCGCTACCACAACAGCATTTTTCAGTTCCAAGAGCTACATGGAATGAACTCAACTAGCAAAACATCAGAAAATGTGGGGCCTTGCAAACATAAAAAGATGTCAAACAAAAATAAAATTACTCTCGAAACTACCTAGGCGGTAACAGTGACAAGAATGAGGGTATGACCACATTATCATCATCATGGAAAGCTATCAGGAAATCATTAACCACCTCTTGGTCTCATGTGTGTTTGCCCGCCAATTTTGGTTTGACTTGCTCCAAAAGGTGGGATTACAGAACCTCTTCCCTCAACCGGGTGAGTCATCCTTGGAAGAATAGTGGTTTAGATCTCACAAGGCAGTTGAAAGACAGGTCCGGAAAGGTCTCAACTCCATCATCATTTTGGGGGCATGGTCTCTTTGGAATCTCCGCAATCACTGCATCTTTGTTGGGGTTACACCGGGTGTTAGAACTCTCTTGTCTTTTGTCAGTGACGAGATGACGACTTGGGCTCTGGCTGGAGCAAAGGGTATTTCTTACCTAACTGCTCCATCACAGAGTTCTGTCTAGATCCTCTTTGATCGAGGTCGTTCTTATTCTTGTGCCTTAGGCGAGTTTAAGTGTGTTTGATTTGTATTTTGTGTTTTAGGTCTGTAAGGATTTCTACCCCTTGTATTTACCTCTTTCTTAATGCAAAGATACGCAGTTCTCCTACGTATTCGAGAAAAAAAATATCCAAACTATGCAAGCATAAGGTAATGGAGGATGTGGTTCATTTGGTGTAACTGCAGAACAAGCTCTCCATTTGTTTTTCATAATGTAATAAAGCAATCATAGAAATACCTATGTGCAAGAACGGCTGATACCCGATTAAACACTTGAAACAATAACACCGCTCTTGGCAGATTAGCTGATTATAATTGTCTTAACAAGGATAGTAAATCGAACCAACTAAGATTATAAAACTGCTCAATTTCTCAATTAGCCATTCGTTATATAGGAAAGAACAATAATATGTAGAACCAAAAGACAAAAGCATGTAGTATATTATTCTGAACTTCTGATGCATTCCACCTCCATAAAACAAGGCAGTTCAGAAAACAGGAAGCATAGCCAGAACATCTCTAATCGGGGTGATGATAAAGTTAAAGATTCACAAATCTCTAATTAGCCAGAAGAAATGTTGCCTTGGACTTGTTATTGGCATTGGAAGAGTCACTATACATTCCATGTTGGGAACAATACATGCATAAAGAAACATAATTGAATGGATCTTCTGACAGTGCTAAATAATCACGAGTCATAAATACACATTGCTGGCAATAGAAAACTGTAGAAGGGTGATCCTGTTCAGGAGGAAATCTACATTTCCATATGTTCAGGTCTGATTACAATAAATCTGACAATAAATCCTCCATATGTTACCGAAACGTGACCTAAAACCGTGACCATGTCCGTATTTTGTTGATTATAAAGAAATTTTGGAGAGATACCTTTCAAGTTACAACACAGTCGAAGTTCAAGCTTTCTATCTTGTGAACATAACCGAGATGAGCCGACCCATGCCAAGCTCACTCAAGGTTCAAGCCTGTTTCTGCCCCTAACCTCACTCGCTTCAAACCGCCATTTGGTAAACCTTACAAGTACTAGGCAACTTCTAATTGCTTCTAGTCACTAAAATAACAGGAAATTGGAGTCAGTATTAAGGTATTAAGCTGGGCACATGACAAATAAACAGAAGAGTTGAATAGCAGTCCACGCCTGGAACTGTTTCATGGCATGATTGATTGTTCAAATCTATGGATAATGATCTTCTAAAATAAAAGCACCAAAGCAAAAAGGTGCAACCGTGCAAGCATACTAAATGTATCTCAAATGCTTACAAGTGATGAATAAAAGAAGATACATATCAAATGTTCAGTTTATCTGATCCTCTTTACCACTTACTCTGAGCGCATCAGCTAGGACTCGGTTAGTTTAATCATCACAGCTACGGAAAAGAAAAGAAAATGAAAATAATTCCACCTCCCATGATTTAGAATGATTTTGTCCTGAGCATAACTAGGCTTGAAAAGAATAAGCTGTACAATCGGCATACATCTGAAGTCTAAACACCACTAATTACAATTGATAGGTAACCATTGGATTGTTATTTCTGCGGAAAATTGAGGATTTGCCACTGCGAATAGATGCATTTAAGGATTTGCCCCTCGATGTGTCATTGACATGTGGTCCTAGGACCCACATGTTAGTGACACATCGAGGGCAAATCCTCAAATGCCCCTTATTTCTGTGATAGCCTTGAGGTGAGGCTTTTGTTGGAGTATATTCATACAAATTAATATTACCAACTTAGAGTTCAGACCAGACACCTTTTGGTATAGTTACCATCCACATTTTCATTAGTATTTGCACAATAGCACTGGGAGTGGCTATGATATTTCCAACAATTTGCAAAACATCATGTGTTCATTACTTCATATACCCTTTCTTAACAACTCTAGACTAGTGACGTGAGTATTCAAACTTTTGAGCATTGGTAAGTTTGAATGTTTTCCTATTGAAATAATTTACATGAGTACCAACAATTAGCAGGCTGCCAAAGGCGTAATAGCCAAAATAAACACCAGGGCAATACTTTTTTTTACACATTTGTTTGCTTCTTTTTGCTAAAATAAGATCATTTAAGCAAAGTATATGTTTTTCCTCTATTGTCTTTCGCTTTGTTGATTTGCTAAAACAGGTTGATTTAAGCAAAAGGAGATAATTTTCCCTCTACTTTCACAAAATTTAAGTTGCAGCATTGAGCAATTATACTTCACATACTCCATTAAACATGAGGGCCACGTCTGGTTCAGCATTAGTGAGGATTAAGACTTGAGAAATGGTTTGCAAGTTTGACTCACCAATTGCTCTTGGATGAAGCAATATTAGATAAACTCCACCAAAACTGCTAACCCGCAATAAATTTACATGTGAGAATATATAATAAACTAATACAGCTACATCACCCATCAATTATTCTATCTTAAACTTCATATTTTCCTCTGAACAAACTAATAATAAAAGTTCAAAGTTGTTTCATTATTTTCCCTATTACTATAAAGAGGGAGGTGGTACATTGTTCTTTCATCCGCTCCCTCCTCCCAACCTGTGGGTATCAACAAAATAGGCTACAAATATACTCATCTTGTGAGCAATGAGACTTTTAGTTTCTAATGATTAGAGCAAACAATATTCCTAGTTATCCAAATGGCCCGCCCAGCTGACTGATGCAAGGTCGATTGCAATTAGTTTCACAAAATCTAGCAGATATTGTTTAGCTCAAGACACATAATCATCAAGAGACGTAAGCCTGCAGTGAATTTGTGTATCATACTCCATGTGAAGCCAGCCAAAGAGCAAGCAAGAGAGTAGTGGCAGATGCAGGACCAATCATAAGTTATGGCAGTATGGAGAAGACTAACATGCAAATTCAACATACATGTTAAATTACGAATCATACCAGAAGTACTCACATACAGAAAAGAAACACAAACGAAATTTATGCAGCAGTGGGCACTGAAAAGTCCAATCATACACCCAAGCAGCAATATGTAGGATAAAAATAGGTGAACTGATTCTACAATCAGATATCATAAAAAAAATGACAGTGAAAGAAAACCAACATGCCAGTATGCCACCAAGGTGCTGATTATGCCAGAAGTACTCACATACCAGAAAAGAAACACAAACGAAATTTATGTAGCAGTGGGCACTGAAAAGTCCAATCATACACCCAAGCAGCAATATGTAGGATAAAAATCGGTGAACTAATTCTACAATCAGATATCATAAAAAAATGACAGTGAAAGAAAACCAACATGCCAGTATGCCACCAAGGTGCTGATTATGACTAAGAGGTGATTGTATTATCCGATATTTTCATGCTTTGAAAGCATTTCATAATTCTTTCATCATCAAGTTCTTTAATATCTGTCGCTCAATGTAGCACACCATAAAGTCATTCAAACAATCATCAGGTATCCTGTTGCACAAATTGGTATGGATAATATTCACCGCTGAAAACACCCTTTCAACCGATGTTGTTGCTACTGGTAAGAGCGATGTCAACTCGATGAGGCAATAGACCAATGGAAACATCAAATGTGTTTTCAACCATCTTGGCAGCCAAACTTGTAATATCATGACAGGCAGTAAATTCAACATGTCTTCTCATATTAAGGATGTAATTTTGGAGTTCATGCTTTGTAAGTACGTGATCACCTATGAAGAAATCTTCGGCATAAATCTGAGAGAAGTTGTTACTTGGATTAAGACACGAAAAGCATCCTAACAGATCCATAGAAACATCATTGAAGCGATGAGATATCTCAGTCCTAATGGAGTCAACAGTAGCAAAAAAATCTCAGCACAATAATGATGAAGTTGAGTGACAGTTACCCCATTGCCCCTCGAATGACCCATAGCTGGTATGTGTTCACCCATATTTGGCACCGGAATACTATTTGCAGTGCAAAAGCTTTTGGCATCATCGAACAGTGGCTCCCAACCATTGTTCCTCAAGGTTTGCAGACATTCTTTCACAACTCCAAGCAACGCCACAGTTTGAATAATGTCTTGATCCTTTCTTTGCAAGACAAGCGATAACTCATTTGTAAAAGTAAACCATCTTAACATCATCTTTAAAATGAATACAAATGCAAAGCTCTCCATGACTTCTATCATATGTGCCGCATGAGATGGTAGACACCCATGTTCATGCATAATAGTTAGCGCCTCCAGCACTGAGTCCCACATTGTATCAATGCGGTTCAAGGTTGTATAATGTGAGCCCCATCTAGTGTATCCTGGTCTAGCCAGGTTGGTTTCTTGATGCTTGCTTTTTCTGCAGAACATCTCACCACTCTCCAACTTATCCAAAATGGGTTGGCGATGCTTTTTAGTTAGTGCATCCATCGTCTCGCAAGACGCACTCATAGTGGCTACGATCAAAGAAACATAGTTGACAAAATTACTAGAAGACAAACAACAACTTGAGATAGAAATAAGCACCGATTCCAACTGGTTAGCAAAGCAATGGACATAGAAAGCATATGGGTTTTCATTAAGTATCTTTCTCTGCATGCCATTAAATTCTTTTCTCATATTTGAAAATCCATCGTATCCCTGCCCTCGTAATCTCGAAATTGATAAACCATGCCGAGCAAAGCAAACCAACCAAAGCTTCCTTCAATGCAGTAGGTGTACCCTCGCTGACACGCTCAAGACCAAAAAATCTTTCTATAACCTTCCCTTGCTTATTCACAAACCTGCATGTCACAAATTAAAATAAGTTAAGGTAGCACAACAATGGTATAATGGATAAAAGTTCCAAAGAGAAAACATATAAATAACTGCTAGCCTCACAATCACCGCCATTTGCTCTCTGATTGACATATCACGAGACTCAATGATACGTACAGAGAAACGACTATCTCCAATCTCTCCCAAAATCACCTTGGTGACCTCTTACACAAACGCTTTTGCAAGGTCCTTTTGAATCCAAGGAGAAGTTATATCGCAATTTGCAGGCACTTTTTCATCAAACGCACGCCTCACTTCTTTCTTCTCTTCATACCAATCTATCAACTGTAGAAGACTGCCCTTGTTTGTGCAAGTGGACGATCCATCGTTATCACAAAAAGATTGACATTGTGTTAGGAGATATCTTGCACAATCTAAAGAAGCATTCAGACAAATGATATATGCACTTTCCATGTCCCAAGTATCAGAAGAGAGCACATGCGACATGCTTTGCCTTTATTGTCAAAATCTTCAGAATCTCGCCTTG
Organism: Melocanna baccifera; assembly: GCA_036346265.1. NCBI lineage: Eukaryota > Viridiplantae > Streptophyta > Magnoliopsida > Poales > Poaceae > Melocanna > Melocanna baccifera. Next base: position 196,115 of record JAYEVJ010000204.1, on the reverse strand, counting down.
CCTTATTGTGTGAACCAGCTGTCATCCCGATGAAACTTCTTACTAACATTAGCCCTTTTTTGTGGTCCAGGAGTTGTGCTTGCTACACTTTCGAGATTCCTTTTTGGAACAGGCTGATAATACCTCCTCAGCTCTGAAAAGTAACATGAGACATGCACATGATCAGTAATTAATAATTCACAAATTCACCGAAAAGTCAATGCTAAAAAGTCAATACTACCGGAATTAACCCATGGCATGTACAATTGTTAATCCACAATTATCGGAACTGACAAGTCATCCCACGGTTCACAATCTCAAATCACAACGCGCAGGAGCTGAAGAGAAGTAGAGGACTCACCGTCACTGTCCTGGCGACCGAGCAGGAGCCTCTGCGCTGGGCTCACCTGCGCACCACTCCCGCGCCTCCTCCGCCGCCGCCCGCCGAGCGCACGAGCCTTTGCGCCGCGATGGCCACCGCGACCACCGAGGCACAGAGCCTCAGCGGCGTGCGCTTGCCAGAGCGGTCGCCACCTCCACTTTGCCACGCCCACCCCCGGCGGTCGCCGAAATCACCCGGGCGCCACTGCCGACTAGGGTTTGTGTTTTCCCGGCGAAATCCTCGTGCCGCCTGGCGAGCCAAAGTCGGAGGCATTCCATTCGCTAGCAAATGGGCCAGGCTGCAGCTAAAGGAGCGGCCCATCTCCTCCCATCCGCGCGGCTGCAGCTTCTTGCTTGCTAGTACGTGGGATCATGCCTTTCCACGTTGCACCATGGCTCAACGTGTATGGGCGGGCGCTTCTGGACGAGGATCTAAGGTCATGTACAACTAGTTTCGTGTGCGTCACGCCACGTAACTGAGGTTGTATAAACGATTTATTATCATGTAAAAGTAATACAAAGACTCTTTGTTATGTTGTTTGTTCCTATAATTGATGCGTCATTTTTTAGTCGATCTAATCTGTTGCTATGGTATTAACATTAGTTTAGGCAGCAAGAACCATTTTTTTAATTGGATATTTAGGTTTATTTTGTATGACGGTATATAAGTTGCGCTGTTTGGGAATGTATATGAATTAATAATCTGTATATATATATATATATATATATGTATATACGATTTGTAAATGAAAGCTGGGAGATGATGTGTGTTCTAGCTATTAAGCACCAACTGTGTGCGATGTCATCGTTCTTTGTAAGGGTCATATATGCAACTGGGTTGGTTTAGCTTCATTTGAGTGTGAGAAACTGGGATAGAACAGTTTATACTATATTTGGACTAAAAACCATGATGACTTTTTGGTATAATCTGATGAAGATGGTGGATGTAGTGAGTTTAATAGACGGTGGATGTAGTGAGTTTAAATATACCAACATCACTGAGATCTTCACTTCAACCAAAGACTATTCTTGCCAGCCACAACTATTCTGCATAGCGCACTAAAAACTAAGTTAAAATGGTCTCTTATGCAATGTAAAACAAACTAATTCTACCAACCCAGCCGATATTAAACAAAGGATGAAGGGAAAATATAAATCAGCGGTAATAGAAAAGCGAAAAGGAATATTTATAAAGAGCGTGGATAACCATATTGACGCTTCCATGGAAGGATCACATTAACATCTGGGGAACCACTATACGTCAATAGAGCAAACAGGAACAAAAAATTAGCAAGAAATTAAAGCTTTGTCTTTGAAGAATGGAAAACAGGGAGAATTTGGTCTGTATAAGGTATATAGCTTCGGTAATAATCATACATGACTGTCCCACTGGCTGTGAAAGGACTGGCGTAAAGACATTACGTAAAGTATGCATGGACGATAGTGAAGACGCTGCTGAGTTAGCTGGCTGTTTTCCATATAGAATTTCTTGGCGGTGGGCTTTAGTAGAGCATGATGAATCGATAAAGGCTAATAACAACAAGCAATAGGTTAGCAATCTAGTCAGGAGATTAATACTGACAGGGAAGAAATGGAAAGGGCACAAAAAGCAGAAACAAGATTCACTTCAACCAAAGACTATTCCTGCCAGCCACAACTATTCTGCATAGCGCACTAAAAATTGATTAGTTAAAATGGTCTCTTATGCAATGTAAAACAAACTTATCCTACCAACCCAACCGATATTAAAAAAAAGGATGAAGGGGAAATATAAATTAGAGGTAATAGAAAAGCAAAAATGAATGGTTATAAAGATCGTGGGTAACCATATTGACGCTTCCATGGAAGGATCACATTAACATATGGGGGAACCACTATACGTCAGTAGAGCAAACAGGAACAAAATAATTAGCAAGAAATTATATTTGAACTAAAAACTATGATGACTTTTTGGTATAATCTGGTGAAGATGGTGGATGCAGTGAGTTTAATAGATGGTGGATGTAGTGAGTTTAAACATACCAACATCACTGAGATCTTCATTTCAACCAAAGACTATTCCTGCCAGCCACAACTATTCTACATAGCGCACTAAAAACTGATTAGTTAAAATGGTCTCTTATGCAATGTAAAACAAACTGATCCTACCAACCAAGCCGATATTAAACAAAGGATGAAGGGGAAATATAAATCAGCAGTAATAGAAAAGCGAAAAGGAATGGTTATAAAGAGCATGGATAACCATATTGACACTTCCATGGAAGGATCACATTAACATCTGGGGGAACCACTATACGTCAATAGAGCAAACAGGGAAAAAAAATTAGCAAGAAATTGAAGCTTTGTCTTTGAAGAATGGAAAAGAGGGAGAATTTGATCTGTGTAAGGTATATAGTTTCGGTAATAATCGTACATGACTGTGCCACTGGCTGTGAAAGCACTGGCGTAAAGACATTAGGTAAAGTATGCATGGACGATAGTGACGACGCTGCTGAGTTAGCTGGCTGTTTTTCATATAGAATTTCTTGCCGGTGGGCTTTAGCAGAGCGCGATGAATCGATAAAGGCTAATAACAACAAGCAATAGGCCAGCAATCTAGTCAGGAGATTAATACTAAAAGGGAAGAAATGGAAAAGGCACAAAAAGCAGAAATAAGATTCACTTCAACCAAAGACTATTCCTGCCAGCCACAACTATTCTGTATAACGCACTAAAAACTGATTAGTTAAAATGGTCTCTTATGCAATGTAAAACAAACTGATCCTACCAACCCAGCCGATATTAAAGAAAGGATGAAGGGGAGAATATAAATCGGCGGTAATAGAAAAGCGAAAAGGAATGGTTATAAAGAGCGTGGATAACCATATTGACACTTCCATGGAAGGATTACATTAACATCTGGGGGAACCACTATACGTTAATAGAGGAAACAGGAACAAAATATTAGCAAGAAATTGAAGCTTTGTCTCTTTGAAGGATGGAAAAGAGGGAGAATTTGGTCTGTATAAGGTATATAGCTTCGGTAAAAATCATACATGACTGTACCACTGGTTGTGAAAGGACTGGCGTAAAGACATTAGGTAAAGTATGCATGGACGATAGTGAAGACGCTGCTGACTTAGCTGTCTGTTTTCCATATAGAATTTCTTGGCGGTGGGCTTTAGCAGAGCGTGATGAATCGATAAAGGCTAATAACAACAAGCAATAGGCCAGCAATCTAGTCAGGAGATTAATACTGAAAGGGAAGAAATGGAAAGGGCACAAAAAGCAAAAATAAGAGAAAAGTGTTTCACTACCTAGAAGAGATACATGTCAATCATTTAAGTGTTCTGCACCAAGATGCAGCAGAAACAACATATCTCTCATGGTAGCAAAAATAGTTTCACTGTCTACAAAAAATTAACTATAAGTATGTGCATGTCCATCTATGCATGGAGTGCATGAAAAGTTAGGGCTAATCATTGATCAGAGTATTTTCATTATAATAGCTGGTAAGCTCATTGATGGATAAGCTAGGCTTTTTTTTTTTTTTGCATTTTTCGGTAATCATGACTCATGAGAACATAATTCAAAGGGCCAAAAAGTGATACTAACTCCTGTCAATGTGATAGCAAGGTAGCAATCAGCAGCTCAAAATGAAAAAGGTCCAGCATTTTTGAGTGCCCTGAGAGGTGCCAGAGTGCACTGTTCATGGAGATATAGTGATATCAAAATTAGATGAAATGTTTTTTGTGTAAATAAAATGATAAAGTGAAAAAAAGATTTGACGACCAACAGCTCAAAACATAAGTACATGTTCACGCATGGCGCACTTAGGCAGCAACAGTTACCAAAAATGTTATCATATTGTAGTAGATGTATATCCACAACTGCTCCTTGCGGTGCTCCCTCACAATGACAGGTACACTTGTAGGTGGAAGCTGCAACAGCAAGACAATCCCATCAGTTCAATGGATAAAATAGCACAAATCCCTAAACAAAATTGGCATAAACGTAACATGCATATGTATAGGTGCAAAAGAAAATAAATCAATTCAGGACATTGAAGCATATAATAGATTTTCAGGCTAAAACAATGTGACCTGGAAGATTTGATTTTAAAGGTAAAAATTACACAAGAACTAAAATGGTGGTAAAAAAACTAAAGCATTTGGAGAACTAGACAACGGATAAATGGTTTTTTTATTAAAATAACAAGCCCAAATAGCAGAAAGAACAAAAACATAAAGAAAAATAAGAGGTGTGCACATTTATAGTTGCATCATGATTTTCCCCAAACTGCTCATCAGATTAGCTAAATGCTACAAAAAAATAATCAGTTCACCTAGTTCAAAGCTCAAATCATAATTGGAAACCAAGTACAAATGATCATCTTTATATAAAATCTATAATAATTATATCAAGTTTTCAACATTAGTTCTATCGCTCGACAAACCACTATGCAGACAGCTGTTGCACAACCTAAAATAATTGTTAATTTGATTAACACTTCACAATGCAATGAATGGCCTCCTTAGTAAGAACCAGTCAAAACGGAATAAATTGTATACATGAGTTGAATAGATTCACCAACATAAAAGCTCATTTGTTATATTGCTAACAACTGAAATTCAATAAATCAATGCTTACGTGAGGAAAACAGATTGAAAAAATATCTTATATGGAAATTCTTAATAAACGAGAACAAGGACTATAATCAGAAGTGTAAGGATATCTTACCATTCCACAATCTGCTATGACCATCAACATATAATCAGAAGGGGTTGCATTGTACATATTAGATGTGCAAAACTATTTTCATGGATGGGAATATTATTGGAACTAAGAAATATTTCACCTACAGAATTCAGGAACATACATAAGATTTAGCAGTTGGAGATTTTCGTTGTCAGCCTATTTCTTAAGATGGCCCAAATCTGCCTTCCCAGGAATTTTGTTTTTCAAAAGAAAAGAAGCAAACTCACTTGACAATAACTCAATTTCATTCCCTTCTAATGCATGATCCACCACAAATTTAGGCTATAAAATGCATTATTGTAATATTGTACAGTGTGGTAAATTGTAGAAGAAAGGAGGAGCTCACCAACACAGCAGGTGTAGGGGGTGTTGGAAAGATTATCTATCGACTACTTCAATGCTATCAAATGGCAAGTAACTGATTCAATATATAAGAAAGCATATTTCATGAATTCCTACATATGCTGATCATGCTTTTGCAATATTCTTGTGCTTTATGAAGAGAAAGCTAGCCATTTTGTACGACGATGAAAATTATAAGGAAGGTCATGGCAAGGCAACCCAAATGGAACAAAATAGAAATAGGGAAGCAAATATTTGTTGTTACATTAAAAAAAGATAACTATTGGTTTGAATAGTGTAAATCAAAGTGCAGCCCATACATTTCTAGAGTTTCCTTAATTAGGTATATGAGTAGGAGATATGCAATTAATAATTAGCTTATTGAAATACTCTCGAAGATAAATTATACTGCTCAGTGTTCATTGGCAAGGCAATAAATATAGCAATAGATGATGCATAGTGTAAGTCTGCAAGACAAAATATCCATATGCAACATACCTCAATCATAAAGCCAAAACTCAAGAAAACTGCATTGATTTACTAGAAGCCAAAACCATGCAGAAGACGGGCCATGGTAGTAAAAGCACTCGTAGTCCATACAAAGCACAGAACAAGACATAAAAAGAACATAGCACGGTCACAGGACAATAATCCAGAACTGATTTAAGGAAATGAATGCATAGGCTGATAGCATAAATGCTGACAACACAAAATAAGCATGATTGAAGCAAAGCACGACAATTGAGATTCCAAAAAGCAAATAAGGGCGGTCAAATGGGTCAGGTTACTGAACAACTTACAACAAGATATTGAAATAGACCATTTGGTTCTTGGGGCTTCAAATAAACTCCTACAGTAATATATGAAGCCTGCAAAATGAAGCACCAGTATATAATGAGCAAGGAAGGGAAAATGTTATGGGAGCACTACATGTAAATGAATATATAATCAATAAAATACAAGAGGGAACTAAAGAACATAACTTGCCGTAAGAAAGCGGAGTCTTGGGTCCCCACGATACACTGAAGAATATTACTTGCTGTAAGAAAGTAGAGTCTTGGGTCCCCACAATACATCATAAAGTAGAACGATCAATTCCTCTAGTTAGCATCACTGCTGCCTCACTAAATACAGCCTATAACAATAAAACTCACTAATACGCGAGAAATAGTACGCAACAACAGAGCACCTTGGGCAACTGTGTTTCATTCATGCAAAAAGAAAATCACACGACACTGATACAATAAGGCCCACAGCACAGCACACTGGGTCTCGGCATCACACCTAGAGGTCTGCGCCGTCTTTGTTGCGCCGAGAGACCTCCTCGAGCCATTGGAGAAAATTCCCTTCTCGATGTAGCGTCCGCCGCAGCACGACCTTGGCCGCATCCTCCCCGATGTAGCCCCAAATCTGGTCATAAAAAGTCTTGAGGGCTGGTAGAATGGCGCGGGTGGCACCGGACAACGCCCCGGCTTCGGCTGGCAGATCCAGCTGGGGATCGACCAGCTCGTTGGCATGCTCACACCCCCAGCTGTGGAGCATGGCAAAGGCGAGGCAGACGTCGATGAAGCCGCAATGATCGTCGAAGGCTCTAGCACCGCGAAGCGCGAGGATCGAGCCCTCTTTGATTCGTTGCAGGGTCTACGCCACATCCGCGGGGCTATGTGTAAGGTCCGACACGCCAACAGAAAGGCCCTAGAGGGCCCCCTCCAATGACTCCATTGCCCTCCACGCCGCCACCGACGTGTCGCCTAGGGTCCGGTTCCTCTCCTCCAAGGCAGTGCCAAGCTGGGCTTTCTCTTCCTCTAGCGCGGTGATTTGCTCAAGCAAGCCGGTGCGCTCTTTTGTTGCGGCGTGCTGGGCCTCCTCCGTGGCGCGTTGCGCCACCGCCACTGCGCTCTCCGCATTCGCAACAAGTATCTGCGCGTCGAAAGTCGCCCTGGTGATTTCTGCCTCCAACACACGAATGCGCTCGTCCTTGGCGGCGTGCGCCTCATCGGCAGTGCCCTCCGCTCGCAGGTGCGAGCCTCCTCCAGGGCCTGGCTGATGGCAACCGTCTACAAGGGGGGACAGGGCGAGTGTTACCTCTGTACTCGACAAGCGGCGTAGACCATGAACTCAGGTACTTACCCTCATCTCCGAGGCACCCAAATAGCGCGCCGAAGATTCCCGCATGACGACAATGCCCACCGATCTAGGATACCATCGGTGCGCTCCACGATCCCGTTAAGGACGTGAAGCGTCTCCGGGCGAGCGACAAAATTAGACACGACAAGCCTCTGGGCCTCCGAGCCAGCCCCGGGCGCCCACACCGTGCCCTGCGCAACCAGGCCCACAACCTCGTGGACACCTCCGCTGCTCGATTCTTGGCCACGTCCGGGAGATCTCATCTCTCCTGAGGTTAACGACGGAATGAGCGAGCAAATCGGAGAGAGTTTCGCGAAGTTGTGGGGGGAAAAGGATGTACGCCTACCTTCGGCACCTTCCACTGGGGCACGGGGAGGTGTTTGTACAGTCTCCGCCTAGGTCGCCGGGGCCTCATCAGCCGAGGGAGCGATGACCCCCTCGGTCAGGGCGGCTTCCCTGTCGGACCCTAGGTCCCCAGTGACCGTGTCCGCTACATTGTACCGCCTCCTCGCGGGCGAGGGCGATCGTATCCGGGGGCGCTTCGCCCTCGAAGATGCGGGCAACGCGTCCTCAGCCGCCCCAGTGGCCGTAAAGACGGGGGCAGACGGTAGGTCCTCAGTGGCCGCTACGGGTGACGAGGGCACAAGCAACAGGTCCTCGTTGGCCGGTATAGGTGACAAGGCCTCGTCCTCGAGGATGTCGCCACCAAGGTCCGACTCACCACCGCCCAAGCCCTCCTCGCTGGGGGCAGTGTGCTCCCCCAAACTGGCGTGCTCGGACCCAGCGCTCGACATCCCCTCCGACCCGACGGTGTCTACCAAAGATGAAGCCGGCGAGCTACATATAGTAGCGCTGGACCGAGCTCTGCACTAACTAGGAGACGCCCCCACCTCGATGTCGCCATCGCGGCGACGAGTCGGAGTTCGCACTGGCACCACGCGTGCTGGTACGGGGAGGCCTAGGGCCTCGCACACCCGATTTACCCACCCCAGCTTCACGGGGCCGGTCGCACCTTCGCGTAGCGCGTGCTCCTTCGCCGTGTACGGCCCAAGGAACGCAATTACTGCACGCTCCGTGTCCTCCAATAAGAGCACTGCATGCAAAGTGGTGCTTTGTTCACAAAACAGTTGCATATATATAGGCAGCATACGGCCGAAGTACTTACTAGGGCCGGAGGGTTTCTGCACAGAAGACAATGTAGGGCGGACGCCATCTCGTCGGGTGTGATCTTCCTCGTACTTCCACCGAGCGGAGAGAGGAGACATCCCGCACAATGTAAACTCCTCGGCGAGATCGCGCATGTTAAACCGCAGCGCAACACCAGCAAGCCTCCGCGCTTCTTGTTCATCGCGGCCCTGCGGCCTTACTCCCGGACAGCTATTGAAAGATATTGGCTGACCTCGGCATCGAAGGCCGCTGCTACTTGCCACGTGGTAGTAAAACCATCGTCGCATCCAGCCAGACTTCCACTTCCCTCACATCGCTAGCGCGGGGAAAAGCTTCGCGCAGCTCGCCCTCAGCATGAAATTGACGCCGGGTTGGACAGCGCTTCTTCGACCTTCTTCTACCGACAACGCGCCGTGAAGAAGGGCGAACAGTTCGCGCTGGTCGGACACCTTCTGCTCGACCGCCCAGCAAACACACCAAGAAAACTATCGCGCTTGGGTCACCGCGCCACTTCAAATTTCATAAGTCCGCAAGACCTCGCCGACGAAAAGCATTAGGGCATCCGGAGCCCAGCCTCGAAGAACACGACAAAGACAATCGCCTCCGACTCCTGAGGGTGAGGCTCCACCTCGTCGCGGGCAGGCAGGCGAGTGCCTGCGTGCTCCTCTATCTTCTTCTCCTGGACAAGAGTCCGGATCGTCTTCTCTGTAACCTGACTCCACCCTAGGACACGGGAGCAGTGACCTCTCGAGCTCTCCATGGCGTCCCATCGCTTGTCGTCCTGCGACGGCTTGTGAGCCACCAGGGGGAATTCCGCCAGTGGCGACGTCAAGCCGCGCTGCCTTGACGAGGCGCTGCCGCTAAGCCGGCGAGCGAGATCTTCACGGCACGCCATCTTCCTCTGTAGTCCAAATTTGACGGAGCACAAGCAAGGGCAGATTGTGCACAAGAGGAACAAGAGAGCAAAGTAATGGCAAATCAGTACGCGAAGCGTCCACATGCCGATGACGATGCTTTATAAAGACCCCCGTCACCTCCCCATGACCCGAAACATAACTGGCGGGAGCCCGCCGCTCCCCACGCCAGAAGCGTGAATCGCCGACAACCCGAGCAGCGCTGGGCAACGACGACGCGCGTCGGTACAATCCCGCCACGTGTCCCGCCCCTATCGGGAAGGGGCGCGCGGTTGCGGTCGTGTGACCGCTAACAGCCCACGACGCACCAACCGTGTCATACCACGTGTACCTCCCTATTGAGACAACGCCTACGGCCGCAGCGGCCCGCCCCAGGCTTTTTAAGGGGTCGGCGGGATTCGCGCCGCCATTAAGACGCCACAGAGCTGTCAAGGCATGACGACTTCGGACTGGGCGAAGACCCCCCTACTCAACTCCCCAGCGGAGTCCCGGCGTCACACCCAAAGTATATAATACCTTCGGCTCCGCAAGACGACTCCGCCGGTAACTGTGGCACCGCAAGGGATGGCTCCAAGACCGGAGGCCGCCTATGCAGCCAGCCCGTCCCAGGCGTCAAGCAGGGACGACTCCCGCACTCCGCATCCTCGGCATGAAGCGGGGACGACTTCGACAGCTTACCTGACTCCGTGTCTTCGGCACAAAGCGGGGTCACACTAGCAAATGCACTCATTTAAATAGGTCACAGGCCGTAGGGACGGAGGGGACCAAAGGGCTCGGCAACATGGCTTCGGCCTGTGAAGCACTTCACCATGAGAGGCTCCTGTTGTAGGGGTGGCCCCCACCTAAGCCCAGCCAGCCTGTTAAAGAGTTATAAGGCCAAGTGGGACGTGTGTAATGACGTGAATGCCCACATAAAAGATATTTGGATGTAAAGGTATAACTGTAAAGATACTCCCCTGAGTACATAAATGTATGTGACGCAAGCCATGGGGAGACCCAGAGAGCATTGCTCACCTAACTCTCCACTACCACACACTCTCTGTTTGGTCTGTAACCACAACACTGAGCAATACATAGGACGAACAATGCAAGGTGAGGATGCAATGCAATCTAATTTTATTTCAATGCATTTTTCGGCCATGCACTAACTTAAGTTTTCATACTTGCTTAGGATTCTTGTAATTAGCCAAACAATGTAATAGTGTATCTATTGTATTTAGAAAAACTCAAGGCTAATTATTATAATTGATTCTTGCAATTCATTGAGTAGCAATCATCTGAGTAATTCTTTGATTTACTGTTAATTTAAGTTAATTAGACTGCTTAGCATTAATTAAGATTTCAGGTTCTTTCACACAACTATAGAAGACTCGGTGTAATCCATACTCTCTAATCGCCCAGTTATACTCAGAACAACATCCATAAAAGACCGATTTCTGATTTTTTTTTTTAAAGCATTGGTCACAAGTAGTTGGTTGATTGGTGCTTCCAATTGTCAATTATGCGGATTCTAGCTAGAGTGATTGCCATCAAGTGCATATAAGGCTATAAAAAAGGCTCGAGACTCACGAGCTACTTAAGCTCGACTCGTTCTAGATTCGATTCGAGCTCAACTCGAACTTTAAACGAGCTCAACTCGAACTTTAAACGAGCCGAACTCGAGCTTGATTTCGAGCTCGCGAGCTTTACCGAGTCGAACTCAAATAGTTCACGAGTCTCGAGTCGAGCTTAAATAGCGATACATATTAACTCTTACCGAGCTTACCCGAGTCAAACTAGAGCTCGAGCTTTTTTATTGTTGAAAATTAGTGTACATTTGAATTATTTTGACTGTTATCGAGCTTACTCGAGCCGAGTTCGAACTCGAATCTTTCTTATTTTAAAAAATTAATGCATAATAAATTGTTGTTATCAAGTTTCAACGAGCTGAACTTGAACCTACTCGAGCTTAGATCGAGCTAAGCTCGAGTCCAGGTTCAGCCTCGGACCCTAACTCGCGCTCGGCTCAAACTCGAGCTTCTATCGAGCTTGAGCCTAGAAAACCAAATTCGCTTAAGCTTAGCTCGTTTACAGCTCTAAGTGCATATGCACAGCAATGTACGTTCTACAAGGATAAAAGCCGATTTTGGATCAAACAAAATCGATGGTAAATGTGTTGATTGATCAGTAATTGGGACTTATTTGCTGATCAGTTCTGAGTCAAGGCATTGGTTTCCTTACTCACGTACACTTATGTGTGACATGCTTTGCACGTACACGCAAGGATGCATGCATGTAATCCCGTTCTTGGCCGACTAAAATGCAAGGATTATTTTGTCGGCTGTGTACCCTTTTTATGTCATCCTAGCAACGGCGACTACTTCCTATTGTACGACGACGCTGTCAGCTTCTGCCTCATCCATGTACATGAATGGCACAATTAGATCTATTCTTTTTTATTACGACTTATAATTTTTAATTAAAATATTTAAATTTTAGTTGTTTGCGACAAAGATTACAGAGAGAGATACTCGTTTGCGATTTTGGATAGTACAGATGTTGAGATTTTAATGTGTACTATAATTAACTTATAGACTTCATCTTAAAAAATACTCCATTTGAAAGTTAAGTACTGTAGTAAAATTCAAAAGCTATTTTGAGAAACTAAAAAATTCATTTTGAGAAGCTGAAAAGAACATATCCAGTATCATTTTCTCCTCTGCGCCGACCGTTCTGAGTGAAGCGGGAGTAGGACGAATCAGCTTCCTACGCATTTATGCTGGAGGTATGCTAATTAATTATTTCAGGCCTAGTATTATATTTTGATTTATATACATGGTCGAATTATTTAAAGATGTCTAGTTTGCTGCTAGTAGTAATCAGGTTGCATATATTTGGCCAAGTACATTAAAAAGAAAATCCATCAAGTTATCACATTAAAGGCCAAATAGTTTAGCAATTAGCCTATCATTGGCAATCATTAATGGATTGCTACAGCTCGAATGCGTAAGCCGAGTTGAAGGTTCGCAAAGATTGATCCAAGGCTGATTTAATATGAGTCGCCCTTAAAATAAAAAAAGGGGGGAATTCATGTGTTTTTAGAACATGACTCGTCAAATTAAATCAGGCCTAACATTGTTACATACGGCAGGATACTTGCTAAGAAGTGAAACGGTTGCGGATGTCTTGTTAAGTTTTTTGAGAAACAACTTTTGTCAGTTATTTTTTCAAAAAAGAGGGTGTGTGTTGCCACCTAAATTTGGCATATTTAGGGTGACAGGTGGGCCCTGAGACAAGATCAATAGCACGTGGAATAATTGACCGACGAATTAGCGTTGGAGGCCACCATTTGAAGATCTCGGCGAACTGATCGCAATGATATATTATTTATCCAATTCAGAGTTCGGATAGAGTTGATACAAAAGCGAGAAGATAGGTGGATACTAAGGGGGTGATCGGAACAGGGGCGAATGCACCGTAGGTGCTTGTGGGTGCTCGAGCACCCCCTCCTCCCACTGAACCTTGAAGAAGGCTCGGTCACCCGGCCGCCCCGGAGGTTGAAGATGAGTCAACGCGCTGGAACAGTAGATAAGATCACTGGTCAGTGTGGTCACGGTCTCACGAACTCACCGAGAGGCCCGGCGTAGAGGGGGAGGCCAGATGTGGTCGGCAACTCGGCGTGGAGGGGGAGGCCAAAGGCGGTCGGTGGCCTGGCGTGGAGGGCGGCCCGATGCGGAGGCGCGGAGCAGAGGGGGAGGCGGTCGGTGACTCGGTGCGGAGGGGGAGGCCGGAGACGGTCGGTGCCTCGGCGGCCCGGCACAGAGGACGGCCCAACGCGGAGCAGAGGGGGAGACGCTCAGCGGCCTGGCGCGGAGGGGGAGACCGGAGGCGGAGGTGGTCGGCGCCTTGACGGCTTTGGCGCATCTGCGCATCGGAGTCTTCAAAGGCCTGAGGCCTGAGCGTTGAGGCCGAGCGATAGTGACTAGTGGTGTCTGTGGACTGTGGTGAGCACTGAGCACAGTGAGCAGGTGAGGTACTTAGGTGAGTCCGTGGGGCGTGAGTGCCTGAGAGCACTACTGTACTACCGAGAGCTGGTGAGGTATTTAACTAGTACTATTGTACTACCGAGAGCCCATGCGTTGATGCGCATCACCTTTCCCCATTATTTATTTGATGAATTGATGTGCAAGTGTAGGCTGCAGCCGTGAGGTGGTCCACTACTCCAATAGCCGGTGGGGAGGCAAATTAGCTGGTTAGCAAATTATTATACTGATGCAAAGTGTTGTTTAATCGACAGTAGGTCAGTAGCTATTAGCTGATTAGCTAATTTATTTAATCAATGATTAATTGGTTGCAGTTTAATTATTCATATACTAACAAAAATGAAGAAGTGAATTTTGCATAAATATTTCTCAAACAATACAACTAGCAGTAACCCTCCAACCATAGAAAGCAGAATTGAAGCAAAAAAAAAGGTTTGACATGAATTTAAGATACTAAATTTATTGTATTATATATTTGCAATTTGTTCTCTTTATATTTATGTATGAATTTGATATTTCAATGACAAAAGACTAGTAGATGTAGCTTTGATATGCTTATATTGTACTATAGTCTTAATAGTAGAGCTCCCCCTCTATTTTCATCCTGAATTCGTCACTGGATCGGAATAATGATAGCTTTTGGTTTTTACTGAAAAAACACTGTACCTGACTGAAAAAACATTGTAGCTAAGTTGGTTTATTGAGTATAATTAAATTTTAAAAAATTTAAAAATAAAAACGCTGTACTAAATTAGAGCGGACGATACTAAGGAACATGAGAAAAAAATAAAACAGAAAAAATAAAAAAAATTTTTTACTGTAATAGGTACTGTAACTACAGTACCTACTACAGTATTTTTTCCGCTGCCACTCAACACCAGTGATCTAACATAAACGGGGCCTAAGCATGGCTGTACTATAGTTCATCGATTGCTTATTTCCATGCATGGGCCTTACTACGATATATGGAAGCAAGAAGCCGATTGGCCTTGGTTGTTTGCCGTGCGGAGATGAGGCCGAATTCTGACAGTGCAAGGAAGTGCATGCAACGTAGAAATAGAAATAGGAAGCCAAAGCCATCGCCGTGGTCATCCGAAATCCTGTACACGCAACACAAGGAAGTTTATCTGCATAGAAGGGAGAAATTTTACTGTGTAACTGTTGCATGGTTTGGATTGTGTCACGACTCAATGGACGCGATGACACGTGGAATGTGAGACTGTAGCAAGTGCTGTGTACAACTGTAGTAAATACTGTAGAGCACTGTAGCAAAGAAAAACCGCATCGAAATCTCTTCCAAAAAATGCGCTATAGTTTTCCTATACTACAGTGTTTACTACAGTACTCATATGCCGCGTATCCTCACCTTATTGTCTCGTGACATAAACCCAACCACACAACGGTTATGCAATAAAATTTCTCCATGAAAGGGACTAGAAGCCGTGCACAGCAAGAACCAACCGACGTGTCTACTCTGCCGACTTTAGGATGTACTGATATAAATAGGGATCAGGGGTTTTCTATACCCTTTGGAGTAGCGTCTAGTTCTAACTAGTAGATCTAATTTATCATATGTAATTCAACAATAATTAATATAGCTTTTTATTGATGTGTTGATTTTTATCGGTTTACGTCTATTTGAGTGTTGTTTATATTTGATATTACTTCACATCGATATATGCTAGGATCAACTTTTATCCAAGTTATCGACGATCACCGTTGGTTCGCATCTTTTTGCAGATTTTAGTTAAGTCGGCTAGCACATCTTGATCCACTTTATGCTTGATCTTTGCATCCTCCGAAGAGACACGATGCTGCCGGAAATCTATCGGCGATAACACGAACATCTACAGGATCCAACGTCTCTTGAAGCTCTAGCTTGCACTAAGGCTTTATGCCTAGCGGCCGACTGCAATGTTCTGAAAATTTGTGTGGTCTCGGATTGCTTGGAAGTTATTAACAACATTTCAGAGAACCCGAGATGCAAGTACTCTATGATCCTGTAAGAAATTTTTTCTTGAGAAGACCATGTAGGAAATTGATGCAAGAAGAAAGCAATTTCAGAATGTCAATGTGTTGAAAATATAAGCAATATTGTAATTCTAAGTTTTATTAGGAGACAAATACAATAAACTAATGATACAAAACACACAACTAATAACAAGCTACTCATTGTACTTCAGAAAAGAAGACAGAAAGATATTACAGTATCAAAGTCGATCGAACGCGCGAACGACTTACTGTTGGGCTTGATGAAGAACAGGAAGCAGCGCAGCCTCGATGCAGTGTAAACGTAGATGACGCAGTGCAGTAAGCGGTCGCGTAGTTATGTGCTATCCAGAAACCTTATTGTTGCCCCCGTGCAGGTCTTCACGGTAGCAACGGTTCGGAGATACTGCTTCCCTTCTTCACGGTGCACGCCGAGAAGAAGAGTCGACAAGGTTTAGATGGCGCAGTACAACAGCATAATGAGGAAGAGAATGGAGGCAGAGAGATTCTTGGAATGTCTGCTCTGGACATCTCCCAGACTGATAACTGATATGATTAAAACAGTCATTTACCCACTGGTAACTAACATTTTAACCAGCCATTTACCCACTAGTAACTGTCTGTCATCAAACCCAAGAAAATCCCAATTCAAACATTTGAATCTCATTCAAATAGAGAGAGATGTACGGTTCAATAAAAATAAAGGTGAACTTAGTTTGCCAAGTGGCGCATATAAGTCACACGATTTTCACGCGAAAATACGCGAATACGCGCGTGTGTGATTAGCCAAAGCCATTCATGCCATCTATATCCATAATTCAAGGAGTGGCATGAACTCCACCTTATAAATTAGTCTCTGTAACAACCTGATTTTCAGATATTTTAAAAAACTTGAATTTAAAAATAAATTTCTAGAATTTTCTTGAATTTAAAACAAGCTTAAATGAATTTTTAGAATTTAATATGATTAAATTCAACATCAAAATTTGCTGGAAATATTTTATTTGGGTTCCTTGTCTCTCAAGGAATTTTCTGGTATTTTTGGTGAATTTTCCGGATTTATTTGCTATTTTCTAGAGCTCCTAGAAGTTTATTTGAATTTCGGAAAAGGAATTCTTGGAAAATCTCCCCGCCCGATCTTTCTCTCTCCTCCACGCTGTCGCCATCCCGCGCCGCCACAGACACACCTTCCCGACGCTGCACGCGCCACCGCCCGCTCGCCTCGATCCCGCGCTCGCCACGCTGTCGCGCATCCACGCCGACACGCGCGCACGGCGCTCCACCTCGCCCGCCGCGCCCCGCCCGATCTCGCCGTCCGTCCCCGCCGCGGATCTGATCCGCGCCGCCCGCCTTCACTTACCCTTCGCCTCTCATCCGACGGCCCGGTTCTTTTCTCCGCCACGCACGCGCATCCGAGCCATCTCTCCGCTTCTCTCTCTGACAGTGTCCCGTCTGTCAAGCCCGCTGCTCGCTCGACGCTCTCGCGCGCTGCCGCCGCCATCGCTACGCCGAAGCTCGCGTTTTTCGCCTCCCGCCGCTACTCCTCGCCATTAACGGCTCCGCGTTTCCTCGTCGCCGCGCAACTAGCCGACGTTTCACCCGAGGCGCCACCCGCTTGCGCCGGTTGGAAACGAAACCGCCGCGCGACTCGGCGAGCTCGCGCGAGCGCACTCCTCGCGTGTATAAAACTCAACCCCGAAGCCTCCTCGCCCTTCGCGTATTTCCCTCCTCGCCCTTCGCGATTTCCCCTCTTCGCTCGCCGCCACCGCCGTGTCTTTGGGTCGTCGGAGAACGCCTTCGCGTTGTCGGTGAGCTCCTCCGCCGCCCGCCGCCAAGCTCCGCCCCTCCTCGCGCCAAACCGCGCGCCGCTTCCTCGGTCGCGCGCCGCGCGCACAAGGCCAGATCTGCCCGGCGCGCCGCGCTGCCGTGTCCGCCACGCGCTGCTCATCGCCACCATCCCGCCTCGCGCTTCTTGCATCCCAACCGCCCGCCCGAGATCGGAATCGCGAGGCATCGCGCGCGCCACGCGCCTCCTCTCCGCCGTTGATCCACCGACACTCGCGCCGCGCCGCGTCCGCGACGCCTCGGCGACGCGCGGCCACGCTGCCGATCCACTCTCGCGCCGCCCACGCGCCGCCGATCCACTCCGTGCCGCCCACACGCCGCCATCGCCGCGACGCTCGCCAGCGCGCCGCGACGCGCGACGACGCCCGCGCCACGCGCCGCCAATCGCCGCCTTCCGCCCCGCGCCGTCGCATCTTCGTTGCTCATCCGGACCGAGACGGGCTCGATCTTGCCGCGCGGATGACCGCGAGCCGTCCGATCTCGCCGCTACGCCGCGCCGAGTCACCCACGCCGCCCTAGCCACGTGGCGCACCGCGCGCCACGCCAATCCTAGTCCACGCCAAGATCCACGCGGCATGCCACGCCACCGCCACGCCACCAAAACCGCCCCGTGCCACGTGGCGCCCACGCCGCCAGCTGACGCGCGGCGGCATCGCACGCCACGCCACCCTAGTTTGCCGTGGTCGCCGCCGCCGCTGTGTCGCTCCGTGGACTCGGTCCACCGTGGACCGCCCCACCCGTCGACCTCTGCGCTTTATTTAATCCCGTGCTGACGCCATTATTCTGATTTTCCTTTAGAAAATAATTTTGCCGACGCCATAAATGATTTTCGGTTTAAATTTTAATCCGTAAAATAGCATTTTTCTTTTATTTTGTATTTAAACTTTGGAAGGCTATAACTTTTGCATTTTAACTGCAAATTGACCCATTCAAATTTCTAAATTCATCTAAAATTCCAAAATTTCATTTGGTATATTTATTTTTAATTTTTGAGTTTTTATTTTATTGTATTTATTTAGTTCTTCTCGTTTCTCATGTAGAATCCGATCCGTCCGACGATTTTCAAGAGCAACTTCTGAAGATTCCAACATAATTCCGAAGGCAAGTCTCCTTGACCATTTTGCTCCTATGTTTTATAAATAGTTTTTGCAATTATTTTAAATTATTTGCATGGCTATGTTTAATAAATTGATAATTTTAATCCTAGAATTTAGATAAACACCCAATTTGTTATACCCTCCTTTGGAAATTGTTTACCATGTGCCCTTGTCGACATAGGATATTCTTGGACTCATAAATGAGTTAGTATTATTTATTTTAGAATTTAGAGCATTAGCAAATGCTTAGTTTAGCTGTTAAATGTAAAAATGATCATATGAGAAAAATGGTTAAGGAATGATTTGGGGTTCAATGTTTTGTTTGAAAAGTGGTAATAGATGTTACCACTGTAAGTTTTAAAATAAAAATAAAGTTCAAAGTAAAGTTTGAGGAGGGTGGATGGAATGTTTGGTTGGTGCGGATTAGCACGGATAATGGGTTTGTGAATGATCCACCCTAGTCGTCTAAGGATCGATTCTTGTGTTTGTCCAATCTGAGTAAAACAGTACAACCACAAGTTAAAATGGGTACAACCTAGCTAATTAACCTATAATAGTTTAGTTTTTGTGTCACTATTGGAAAATGGGTATCAGGGATTTACTGATTACTCAAAGTGAGGGGCAGGGATTTACTGCACTCACATGGCGCAAGAGGGGGCTTCTGAATGTGGTGGATTTAACCCTTCAGCGGTGAAACCTCAGCGGGTGATATAAAACTTTACTAGAGTAGGTGAAAAGTTTTGTGATATTTTATCCGGTCTTATGCCAAAGGAAGCATGTTGATCAAGTTAGGATAATATATCTCTTGTGGGTAAAGTTGTACACACTCTGCAGAGTAATAAAACTATTCGAATAGCCGTGCCCACGGTCAAGGGCGGACAAGGAATGCATTCACATAGTAGAGATTTGACTTTGAATTTAAAAAGAAAAGGTTTTGGAAAAACTAGAGAGTGGATAGAACTCTCGTGATTTTGGTCTAGTGGATGTAACCAGTTCAGGTGGTTTTAACCGCTATTGTGAATCTTTGCGGATATAGCCTATTTAATAGTGATAGTGGTTGTAACCTTCACTAAAGTACTTATTAAACTTCAGATTATAAAAATTAAGTGTTTAATAAAATTGCTTTTAGAAGGAGTATATAAATTTAAAATAAAATGCTGATTTGTGCAAAAGAGCCATATAGCCTTCCTTTGTTCAACCCTGCATCTAATACATTTTTTCCAAGACTTATGAGTACATTCTCGTACTCACATACTACACTTCAAAATAATTCTCGAGAGGAGGTTGAAGCTCGTGAAGGAGATTACGACTCACTGCTCCGCTTATGGCCGTGATGGATTCTTTCCAGAGGACTAGGTCTCGTTGCTCAAGTCAATTGCCTCGTGGCATTGATGGGCCGTTTATCTCAATATTTTGCTTCCGCTGTTTTATTTTGTGTAAGAGGTTCGATGAATCGCAGCTTGTAAGGCCTCGCCAGACTTATGTATTTCGTTATTATTGTAATAAAGCGTGTTGGCAATGTATCATTTTATCTGATTATCTGTGTGTACTAGCGTTGATCCGGGACTAGTACCGCAATACACTGGGGGTCCAGGAGTTTCTACTTCCGGTCTCACGTATGGTATCGAGCCAACTTGACTCAGAGGACGAGCCCTAGGTTTTGGTAAGCCTTAAGGAGTTATGTTTAATAAAAATTTATATACAAAAACTTAAGTTTCTTTGCTTCTACTCTTCTCTTACTTAGTATCTTGTTCTTTTCTTCCTTGTCACTCTATAAAAGATTTATCGATCTCTCCTATTTTCAAATTTGTAGATGGTAGGTTCGTCCGTCGTCGACCCATGGGATCACCTTTCACACGGAGAGCGAGGGGCATTCGTGAGTCTTCTACGGCAGTTGATGCAAGATCTCAAGTACACTCAGCCCCATTTTCGAGAGGGCGGAAGACCAGGATTATGACTATGGATTCATGGACCATGGAGGTGTTTATTTACGCCCAAGACGGAAAATTGACTCGTGGAATGTCATATTGAGCATCCTGACCCACCGCTCTGATGCTATCCAAGATGCAGCTCGGATGGCGATTGCAGAGTTGTGCAAAAGGCATAAGGAAGAACTGCAACAATCCACCCTTCGCCTTCTTCCCGACTACGAGAGCAGATGCACTCACCCGAGCCTTTCCAGATTGTGGTGGATGACCTCGCCCTGTCTCACCAGTGCAGCTTACTCAGCGACTTCATCGACCTACGCCAGAGCACTACGGAGATAGGACTTCTCCGGATGTCGCTTACTCGAGTTACGACCACTCGACACTCTCCGAGCCCACCGCCGGAGTGAGTCCACCACGCTAACGCAGCTCAGTAAGGATTGCCGCCGAGGCGCAGGTGGAGCGCCTCTCGAGCCGCTACCACTACACCGACCGCCACCCTTCGCACTCGATCGGACGCGCAGACCTCGCACCAAAGCCATCATGAGGAAGAGTGTGCGACGCCCCACCGCTACCCGACCTCGACATCGGAGGATCTAGCCGAGGCCGCTGCTTCGCTCTAAATCGCCTGTCTTCACCAGAGCCGGTCACGGTCCCATTCTTCGATCAACTACCCTATTTGTGGACAGAGTCACTCGGCAGATTCAGAGGAGGACCCAGAGGAGGATCCAGAGGAGCGCATCATCGTGGAGGATGAGTAGATGTTAGACAGAGTACCCTTTGAGTTATTTTCGATATTAGAACGCTTATAATATTAGATGTAATGAATGGACTGTCACGAGCCTTGTGCACTTGTGGTACAGCCATTCTTAAAACTAATTTGAATTTCAAAAGTTGTATTTTCTCGCTTGTTGCTTTGTTCATGTGTGTTGGTTCTGGATGTTATTAGTTACCCCACTTCTTATCTATACTTTTCCCTCTTACCTTGTGTTTTTCTTGGTGGGGCTTCAGATGGTGAATACAAGGAGCAACGTCAACAATAACCAAGCACCCAATGACAATAACGCCCAATTCCACCTCCGCCACCAAGCCCCGAACTTGGAGCAGATGATGGCCATGCAATCGCAGCTTCTTCGTGCCTTAGCCTAATCAAGTTCACTGTGCTCATCAAGCACCACCACCACCCCAATCCAAGTTAGAGAATTCATGAGGACGCGACTTCGACTTTCGCGCAGATCCGCCGATCCGCTGGAAGCGTATGACCGGATAAAGGAGGTTGAACGGAAATTAAATTTGGCGCAATGCAATGAGAATGAGAAAGTTCTTTATGCTGCCCATCAACTCAAGGAGTTGCAAGAAACCGTGGGAAAACTATTGCGCCGCACACCAAAATGCTCGTAATATTGTTTGGGCAGACTTTGTGCGAGCTTTCCAGCTACTCACATACCTATGAGTATCATGGAAATGAAAAGGAAAGAATTTCATCAACTACAAGCAGGAAACCTTAGTGTTTCCGCATACTTGAGTAAGTTCATTCAATTGCCAAGATATGCAGCAGAGGATGTGGCAACCGATGAAGCAAAGATCCGGAGGTTTATGGGAGGATTGGATCCTAATCTCAAGGTGCGATTAGTATCCAATGACTATCCCACTTTTCAAAGATTTGGTGAACAAAGCTCTTGTGCAAGAAGATGCTCACCGCCTCTTTGAGTCCGAGAAGAGGAAGTTTCAAGCTCAACGATCATGCGAGCAGCTCACGCCAACGCTCCAACTCACAGCAGCTTTAGCCGCCTTCTTTGCCCAACCAATCAATGACACCGATTTCTGCACCCGCCCTTACCTCAAGCTCCTCGATCCGAAATACGGCTCAACCTCAACACAATAGGATCGCAGCTGCAGGGTGCAATGCTTCAATTGCAAGAACATGGGGCATTATGCAAATAATTGTCCCTAAACGCGTCAGCGGTAACCCCGTTCGCTTCAATCTTGATCCTACACCGCAAGAGCTCCAACCACTTGTCGTGGACGTGGAAGCCCTCGCACTCCCAAGACTCCACAAACATTCAACAAAGGGCGATCAACCATGTCACCGCCGAGGCAAGACATGATACACCGATATGGTTCTCGTAAGTTTCTTGTTAATTCGGTTCCTCGCAATTACAATATTTGATTCCGAGCTTCACATTCATTCGTGAATAAAAGTTTTTGCTGAAAGAAATAATTGGAATGTTTGTTTGCTAAAGAATCTCATGTTAGTCCAATCACCTGGAAAAGAATTGAGGACTAATTTGGTTTGCCCTAGAGCAACCATAGATATAAACGGAGTAAAGTTCCTAGCGAACCTTATTATAATAGACTCCGAAGGCATAGATGTTATACTTGGTATGGATTGGCTGACCAAGTATGAAGGGCAAATAGATTGTGCAAATCGTGCTGTTATTCTCACAAATTCTGATGGAATTCAGATTAGATATGAATCCAGTACACCCTCAAACAAGGAAAGTTTATTGATCAGCTTAAAAGGAGAAGTTTGGAGGATGTGTCCGTAGTAAGTGAATACCCGATGTATTCCCGAGGATTTACCAGAATGCCACTAGACCGAGAGATTGAATTTGTTATAAACTGTTCCCGGTACAAGACCAATAGCAAAGAGACCCTATCGGATGTCACCATGATTTAGCGTAAGTCAAGAGGCGATTCAAGAATTGTAGGAGAAAGGTTTCATTAGACCGAGTTCTTCACCGGGAGCGCCAATGCTCTAGTAAACAAGAAGGATGGTAGCCACGATGTGTGTGGATTACAGAGCCCGAATGAAGTAACAATCAAGAATAAATATCCCTTGCCTCGGATCGATGATCCGCTTGATCACCAAAGGATCGAATGTTTTTCAAAATTGATCTCCGATCGATACCACCAATTAAAGATTAGACTCAAGATATACCAAAAACAACCTTCTCTACTCGATATGGATTATATGAGTATTTGGTGATGTCTTTCGTTTGACAAATGCACCAAAGATACTTTATGAATTTGATGAATAAAGTATTCATGGAATATTTAGATAAGTTTGTCGTTGTCTTTATAGATGACATTATTATCTATTCCAAAACTGAAAAAGAACACGAAGGACATCTGAGAATAGTTTTACAAAGATTAAGAGAACATCAATTGTATGCCAAATTCAGCAAATGTGCATTTTGGATGAAGAAAGTTGAGTTCTTAGGACATGTAATTTCTGCAGAAGGAGTATCTATGGATCCAGGAAAGATTAAGGATGTGTTAAATTGATACAACCTAAGACCGAATAAATCCGAGTTTCTGGTTTACTGAGTTACTACCGTCGTTTCATTGAAGGTTTTTCCAAGATTGCTAGACCTCTCACGCAGTTATTAAAGAAGGAAAAGAAATTTGAATGAGTAAATCTTGTGAGGACAGTTTTCAGGAATTAAAGAAGAGATTAATTTCTGCACCAGCTTTATGTTACCCGATATCGTGAAAGACTTTGAAGTTTATTGTGATGCGCCGAGACAAGGTCCGGTTGTGTACTAATGCAAGAAGGAAGAGTGGTAGCTTATGCATCGAGGCGCTTAAGACCGCATGAAGAAAATTATCCTACTCATGATTTAGAGCTAGTCTTTGCAGTATGCTCTAAAGATATGGAGGCATTATTTAATCAAGAATCGTGTGAAATATATACAGATCATAAAAGCTTAAAGTATATATTCACTCAACCGACCTTAACTGAGACAAAGAAGGTGGCTCGAATTGATAAAGGATTATGATGTGGGAATACACTATCATCCAGAAAAGCGAATGTAGTAGCCGATGCTTTGAGTCTAAGAGTCATATTAACAATCATTAATTCCGATAAGCGCTAACACTCCATGAAGAATTTCAATGGTTGAATTTGGAAATAGTTAACGAAGGTATTCTGTCTACATTGAAGGTTCACCCTACTCGAAGATCGATCAAGGCAAATTTCAACGAGAGGATGAATATGTTAAAGAAATTAAAGAGAATATGAAGAAAGGTAAAGCGCTGATTTTCGTAAGATGAAGAAGGGACTCTTTGGTTTGGAAAGAGAATCCTAGTACTCGAAAAAGGAAATAAAAGATTTAATCTTAAAAGAAGCTCATGAAGCAGGATATTCAATTCATCCTAGAAGTACAAAAATGTATCAAGATCTAAAAGAAAGTTACTGGTGGACCAGTATGAAAAGGGAAATTGCAGAATATGTAGCCTTATGTGATATATGTCAGCGAGTTAAAGCAGAGCATCAAAGACTCTTTGGTCTTTTGCAACCCTTTGCGATACTGAATGGAAATGGGAGGAAATCGAATGGACTTTATAACTAGGCTACCAAGGACCAAATCCGGCTATGATTCAATTTGGGTTATAGTGGACCGCTTAACAAAAGTTGCCCATTTCATACCAGTTAAGACCACTTATTCGGGAGATAGATTGGCAGAACTTTATATGTCAAGGATTGTGTGTTTGCATGGAATCCCAAAGAAGATTGTGTCAGATAGAGGATCTCAATTTACCTCAAGATTTTGCGAAAGCTTCATGAAGTTTTGGGAACCAATTTAAATTTCAAGATCGCTTATCATCCTCAAACCGACATTGATGTAAAGGGTAAATCAAATTTTGGAAGATATGTTGAGAGCATGTGCATTAGCCAATAAAGCCGCTTGGGACCAAAGTTTGCCTTACGCAGAATTCTCTTACAATAATAGTTACCAATCAAGTTTGCAGATGTCTCCATTTGAAGCTTTATATGGTAGAAAGTGTAGAACACCTTTGTATTGGTCGAGACAGAGAAAGTCAAGTATTTGGACCTGATGTATTGAAGCTAGCGTAAGAGCAAGTTCGCTTAATTCGAGACAAGTTGAAAACAGCATGCACTGTGCAAAAGAGCTATGCGACAATCGCCGAGAATGTTAGAGTTTCAACCAGGGGATCATGTGTATTTGAAAGTGTCACATCTAAAAGGTATGCGCTGCTTCGAGTCAGTGGGAAGCTTGCTCTAAGATATATTGGACCATTTCCAATTATAGCCAGAAGAGGTGAAGTTGCTTATCAGTTAAGACTTCCATCAAAACTGTCAGATGTGCATGATGTGTTCCACGTGTCACAATTGAAAAGTGCTTAAGAGTGCCGTAAGAGCTAATGCCTTTAGAAGAAGTGAATCTAAAAGAAGATCTCTCATATCCGAGTTTCAGTCAAGATTTTGAAGAAGCCAACGTCGCATCAAACAAGATCACAAATTTTGCAAAGTACAAATGGAGTAATTGTCCGTAGCTCAAGCAACTTGGGAGCGTGAAGAGGATCTCAGAGCGGAGTTCCCTAATCTTTTTCCCAGCCCGTCCGAATCTCGGGGTCGAGATTCTTTCTAAGGGGGTAGATTTGTAACAACCTGATTTTCAGAGATTTTAAAAACCTTGAATTTAAAAATAAATTTCTAGAATTTTCTTGAATTTAAAAAAGCTTAAATGAATTTTTAGAATTTAATATGATTAAATTCAACATCAAAATTTGCTGGAAATATTTTATTTGGGTTCCCTGTCTCTCAAGAAATTTTCTGGTATTTTTGGTGAATTTTTCGGATTTATTTGCTATTTTCTAGAGCTCCTAGAAGTTTATTTGAATTTCTGGAAAAAGGAATTCTTGGAAAATCTCCCCACCGCCCAATCTTTCTCTCTCCTCCACGCGTCGCTCATCCTCGCACAGGCCAGACACCTTCCTCGCGTGCGCGCCGCTACCGCCGCCTCGATCCCGCCGCCCGCCACGCTGCCGCGCATCCGCTACGACACGCGGCGGCACCAGCGCCGCCGCCTCGCCTGCCGCTTCGCCCGATCTCGCCGTCCGTCCCTGCGCCGGATCGATCCGCGCTGTCCGCCTTCACTTACCCTTCGCCTCTCATCCGACGCCCGGTTCTTTTCTCTCGCCACGCTGCCGCGCATCCGAGCCATCTCTCGCTTTCTCTCTCGACAGCGGGTCCCGTCTGCCGTGCCCGCTGCTCGCCTGCTTCGCCTCGCGCGCGCCGCTATTATCGCCGCCGCCCGAGCTCGCGTTTTCGCCTCCGGCCGTTACTTCCGCCATTAACGGCTCTCGAAGCGCTTCTCGCCGCGCGCACCAGCCGACATTTCACCCCGAGGCGCCGCTCGCTTGCGCCGGTTGAAACGAAACCGCCGCGCTTACTCCGCGAGCTTGCGCGAAGCGCATCTCCGCGGTGTATAAAAACTCAACCCCGAAGCCTCCTCGCCCTTCGCGTATTTCCCTTCTTCGCCGCTGCGTCACCGCCGTGTCTTTGGGTCGTCGGAGAACGTCTTCGTCGTCGTCGGTGAGCTCCTCCGCCGCCCCGTCGCCAAGCTCCGCCCCTCGATCCCCGTGCCAGCACCGCGCGCCCGCTCCCTCGG
This sequence comes from Melocanna baccifera, assembly GCA_036346265.1. Taxonomy (NCBI): domain Eukaryota; kingdom Viridiplantae; phylum Streptophyta; class Magnoliopsida; order Poales; family Poaceae; genus Melocanna; species Melocanna baccifera. Next base: position 169,171 of record JAYEVJ010000204.1, on the reverse strand, counting down.
TCGCGCCACCCGCGCCCGCGCCCTTGCTCAAGTCAATTGCTTGTGGCAGATTGATGGGCCGTTTATCTGAATATTTTGCTTCCGCTGTTTTATTTTGTGTAAGAGGTTCAGTGAACCACAGTTGTAATGCCTCGGGCCAGGACTTATGTATTTCCGTTATTATTGTAATAAAGCGGTGTTGGCAATGTATCATTTTATCTGATTATCTATGTGTACTAGCGTTGATCTGGGACTAGTACTGTAATACACAGGGGGGTCTGGGAGTTTCTACTTCCGGGTCTCACAGTCTCCCCCATCTTGCCTTAGCAATATGGTACTAAATCTTGTATGCTTTGGAATTAAGAAAACGGACCTCCTTTTATGGACCTATATTTAACACAATGTACACATGAACTATGAGTTGTGAACACATAAGACCGATGCCTATAATCAAAGGTGAGGTGAATGATTTCTAAAACTTTTTCTCTTATGGTATTTAAAATTTTCACTCAAGTAACTATGATAGTCATCAAATTCAGATCACACCAACTAATCTAAGCCAAACAAAGTTAGATACAAGAATCAATAAAATCAACAGCCTACTACACAGGCCGGGTAGACTGCCGTTGAGGGGCTGATCATTCTCAGACCAAAAAAACCTTTTAGGTCAAAAGTTTAAATATCAAAAACTTGCCCAATTCTCATCTAAATGCTTTCAAATTTTACATAAAACTTATTCAAGGTAATAGAAACCTAAACTTATCAAGAGTCACCAGGTTCTTAGGTTGTTCACCAAATTGAAAGGAATCCAATCACTACTGCAAAAAACATTATCACAGACGGTTCAAAAATGTTATCATAGACGGTTTCATGAGCCGTTTGAATTTATGCGTCAGTAATGAAATGAGGTCATCATAGATGGCTTTCGAACCATCTATGATGCAAATATCACACACGATTTTAACTACAAACTGTTTGTAATAGTTGATTATCACAGATGGTTTCCAGTCGAAACCATTTGTGATAAATAAGTATCACAGACGGTTTCAACTATAAACCGTTTGTGATATTGACCATTTGTGACACTTACATATCACAAACGGTTTCCAATGGAAACCATCAAAGATATTCTTTTCTTTTCCTAAATCTATTTCTGTTTATTGGCTATCCTCAGAAATTGCTTGCCATGCCCTCTAAAACAAGCAGATCAACACAGTATACATCCAATTCACATTTATTCATTTCAGAAACAAACATATCCATTTCACAAATCAATTACTTGAAATAAAATAAATTATCTATTAACAAATACACACATACAATTAAGGTCAATCTTATCCCAATCAAATTTATTCTACATTGTAGAACTCTCCATCTGTTTTATGACTTTAGACATCAAAAAGTACGCACACTCTCCTCGAATTTATGCAAGTTTGGCCTATTCCAATACAGTTGTAATGATGGACACAGCTTGTCGATAGGAATATCAATGTCGTGCGTATACATATAACTTGGTAAGTATGAAATAATTATTGCAAGATTGACGAACATGAGGATCATTGATCTTCGAGGAATCGAGAAGTAGTTGCATATGGTAGCAAACATAGAATTCATAGGTGTTGTCCGGCGGCTACTGGTAGCACTACAAAAATAGAGTTTTTTAATTTGAGAGGCATTACTACGAAGTGTTATATATGATTAATGTGTACTAGTGAATACCAGAAAAATTCCAACATGTCGCAGGGCGTTGGTCCCTCCCTTCGATTCTTGTACCTCTGCAACCTACGTAGCGAATAACCTACGTGATTCCAAAATATTAGCCTTAGTCATTGAAATGGAAAGAAAAACTACAATACAGTTATATATAGAGAAAATATATTTATCTATCGATTAATTGGTCGATAACTGTGAAGTTAGTTTTGTTCTTCTTTAGAAAATCAAGGTATATTATCTTATTCCATTTTGGTATAATTATAATTAGAATCCAGTAAAACCTACACATGTATGTCGTCATGGTCATTAAACTTAATCTCGTGTTGCTTATAAAATAGAAATCATCTCATGTTGCTTATAAAGTAGAAATCAATAAGCATTACCACTAGTGCAGCACTTACCCCTGGTTGTAGGGTTGCCTTGTTGCGGTGAGCCACCAATGCCGTTGTAATATAATTCTCGAATAAGGATGCATTCTCCTCGAAAGTATCTATGGCAACCAAGAATGGGTCAAGGAAACTAATAGGTGATTTCGATAATCTGGCTTCAATCACCATGTAAATATATTTATATGCACAAAAACAACAAGTTATATATGATATTTATCAATATTACATGAACATAGACTGTGATTGTATACACTTACAGTGTCTAGTATCGAACGAGTGAGGCATCGAGGGCATTGAGTGTGAAGAGATCGAATAAATCCTCGAATGTCACCACGAAGACACAGTCATGAACAATATGCTGCAAATGATGCGACCTTAACTTGACAGTGAGACCCAAGCGTCGTTGTCCCTCCGGCTTATTGGCCTGTTCTACACACCACACATATAATCTCTAGCAACTCAATTCTAGGGTTTGGAGGTGCTCTTCCGGGACGATCATCGGCTCGTCTAGCACGAATTTCTGGGCCAACGGCAAATAGGGGACGATCATCATTGGTCTTTGTTGATTTGCCCTTGTCGCCTCGGCTGCAGGTCGACTTCTTGGTAGTCGACTTTAAAGGTAGCTCAGGTACAGACAACCTCCTAGTTGTAGCATCGGTACATGTTGCTTGGGTAGGAATAGCACCCATGGTGTTGGCACCAATGCAGGTAGCTCTGGTGTGGATAGCCCCTGTGGACCTAGTACTAGTGTAGGTAGCTTTGATTTGGATAGCCCCTGTAGACCTGGCATCGGTGCAGGAGCCTCTAGGTAGATGTCACTTTTGGCCCACTAGATGAATATTATAATGGCTTACCTTAGAATCACGCCCTCATTATTCAGGGGCTTCTGTAGTGGGACGACCTCAAAATTGGAATAAACACCATCCACATTTACTTTTATGAAACCTGGCGCTAAAGTTACACCGTGCACGAAAGCCCTGGGACCGAATGGATATGCCTTGCCCTAAGCAGTGCACAGGGCAACAAAGGCATATCTCACTTGGAGCTTGCATTTCGTAGCCACCTACATAACGATACAAAATTAGTTACTCCAACAGGACAATCAATGGATCGAGCATTCCAAATATAATAATTATTATCAGACGTCATCGACAGGAAATTTGTTGTCGCTTTCTGTGGTAGGGTTAGACGTATAGCTATTCCGACAGTTGGGGGCTAGCTAGCATAAGAGCGGCGGTGGCTTCGTGCTGATTTTCTCTATACCTTCATATCTCATCTCTGACATAATCAGCGAGCTCCTCTCTAAGGGATGTCTTAATCTCCTCTCGTAGTCGTGCCTCGCGCTCGACTTTGGCTTTCTTCCTACTCCGGTACGATTCACAGTCCTTTCAGAAACCATATTTTCAAGGAACATAAAGACTAAGGCTTCTCGTGCGACCTAGATGCTCCTTGTTTTCCAGGGCCACGGAGAGTATCTCTCCCCCTAATTGCCTGGAATAATCCTTAAGAAAATTCTACACTCAGCACTTCTTGCAAGAGCCCAACATGTCATTTCACTTCCTATGAAGTTATGGAGTAATTACAAGCTACGTTGTTCGATATCTTACTAGGTGATGGGAAACTCCCTTATCTGCATGGGTTCAGAAGGAGATGTCCCCTGATGACAGGGTAGATGACCTCGCTCTAATCCAATTTCGAGCATGCTCATCAGGGATCATAGCAAATGGCGGGGAGGTGTCCCGTAAGATTGCCTGCTTGTCCTCCTTCCTCCATTATGGGATTTTATCTGTATACCCAACTGTGCAAAGTCTGTGCGTTGCACTTGCACTCCTAAAATTTTCTGTCGTCTTCATCACCACAAACTCTTCCTATTGCGGTTCCAGGAATGGATACTTATGAAAGGGTGTCAGATTCTTCTCCACATATTGCTTGACAAATAGGATCTTGTAGTTCTAACATGCTTTGCACGCCGCTAGTAACTCATTTCATTGCACGGAGTCATAATGTTTTTTCGAGATCTCGAATGATGCAAAAATTTCCATCAACAGCTCGATTTTCTGAGCTTTGGTCACGATCTTCCACAAATTGAATATGATCTCAATCCGTTCTTGTGTAACTATTCTGATCATTCTTCGGAATGCAAACATTGCTTGGCGAGGATTGAGAGGGGTCCCAGATGCATCGACATTTGTGATGGTAAATCGACCCTCGGGATTTTGATAATCCTCTTTCATGGAGTTTGGACTTTTAAGGATAGTGCATCACACACATTTGGTAACGATGATGAAGAATACGCGGATGACATGTTGGCTTTCTCATATATAAAAATTAAGCATAAGATAGCATATATATATATATATATATATATATATATATCAATATGAAAATAACATGAAAGTACAAGTATTTCGTCTCAAGCAGATATACAATTAAGAATATTAACATATTGTAATATATTCAATAGAATAAGCATGTGAGCATATAAATTCTGTATAATCTACATATTAATGATTGTCTTGTGCTCTCGGTTTGAAGAGTTGCATAAGTTATTAGAAACTTGGCTTTCTACAACTCTTTGTCAATTTTTAGCAATCACAGTGATAACTCCGTAATCTTTGTCAACTCATGTGCTCTCGGTATTCATAAGGCTCGGGCGAGGAGGAGGGCGTGGGGGAGAAGGAGGGCGCTGGGTGAGGAGGACGAGGGCCATCGGAGTCGGGGGAAGCGGCGACGGGCTCGGGGGTGAAGGAGGCGCTGGGCTCAGGGGCGAAGAAGGGCACTAGGTGCGGGGGAGGAAGGCCGCCAGAGTCGGGAAAGACGGCGATAGGCTCGAGGGAGGCGGCATCGTTAAGTGAGGGCTAGTGTAGCGTAAGTACAGTGCAAATAACCCTAGAGCACAACATATATAGGGGTAATAATCACAAATGGCTCTATTTGAGAACCATCTGTGAAGATTTTTATTACAGACGGTTTTATTTTAAACCATCTGTGAAGATTTATTATTACAAACAGTTCTATTTTAGAACCATCTGTGAAGATTTATTATTATAAACGGTTGTATTTAAGAACTGACTGTGATATGTATCATCGCAGATGGCTCTCAAATACAATCGTCTGTAATAAGAAATCACAGACAATTTTTCTTTAGAACCGTTTGTGAAGATAAATATAAATAAATATAAATTCACATATATATGACTCATTCTCATATACAAAAATACAAATTCATATATATATATATATATATATATATATATATATATATATCACACATTCTCATATACATAAATGTAAATTCACATATATATCACACATTCTTATATACATAAATACAAATTTACATATACATCACACATGCATTCTTATATACATAAATGCAAATTCATATATATATCACACATTCTCATTCCACTTACTTATTTTCTTTAATATTAGCTATTCATGATGATCGACGCGTATGTAGCTAGTTTCGTTACGTTGTTCTTCCCTGATCCTTATGTCGTTTATAAAAGGAGGTAACTCATCAAATTCATTGTATTCTTTCTCATTCACTACATTCTCTACTCCAATAATTCTTCTTTTTCCATGAAGAACTATATGGTGCTTCTTATTTGCCTAGTCGATTACATAGAAAATTTGAACAGCTTAGTTAGCGAGTATGAATGGTTCATCTTTGTATCCGACACGTTTGAGGTCCACGGTAGTGACACCATACTTATCAATATTCACCTATGAGAAATAGACCCAACGGTACCGAAATAAGGGGATCTTGAAAACCACGTAGTCGAGCTTCCAAATCTCTTCTATGAACCTATAGTAAGAGTTTCTCAACTCATCGGTACTAAACACATCTATGCAGACACCGCTGTTCTAGTTAGTGCTCTTTACTTTCTGAGCCTGTGTATAGAATGTGTACCCATTAATATCATATCCTTGCCATGTCACAACTGTAAATGTTGGCCATTTTACCAACCATATCAGCATCTCACTTGACGACCTCTTAGTGACTTGCTCCTTCAACTATTGATTGAACTGACTATTGTGTTGTCTCATGATCCAAACATCCGGCTGCTCTGGATTCATTGCCGAAGCACATCCTTGTGCTGGCCGATATACGAGGATACTTCAGTCATGTGTTGCAAGACCATGAAATGGATTTGAGCATACGTATCCATATCTAGAGTGATTGCTTTCCATCTGATGATTCCGATACCCTTAAGCCTCCCCTTATGGCGAGATTGAAGTACACCTATCAGTTCAATCTGACCTATATAATCGATACAAAACTTAATGATCTCTTTGCTTGCCTAACCTTCAGCAATGCTACCGTACATAGGACATGAGAATTCTCATGAACCTCTCGAACGGATACATGCTATATAGGAATACGAGCCCGCATAATTTTATCTCCCATGCAATATGAACAACGACATGGACCTTGATATCAAAAAACAATGGAGGGAAATACATCTCAAGATGACATAGAGTCATCACCACCTCGTCCTGTAGAGTATCTAGTCTTTCGGGATCGGTGACCTTCTAAGCAATTGTGTTAAATAGCCTCATGATTGTCTCTCGAACCTTGATCAGTGAAATATTTCTAATTGCAATAGGGAGTATATGTGTCATCAGAACATGACAATCGTAAGACTTCATACCATTTAACTTTAAATCTTGTATCGAAACAAGTTTCTTCATGTTGCCGGAGTAACCAGATAAAACTTTGACATCATGCAAGCACTAGCACAATTCAGTTTTCTTGGCCTTGAACAGTGTGTAACAAGCAGGGGGAAGGTACATTCATTCTTTATCGGTTTTTATTGATGCTAACTTAGGCATGATATCCATATCAACCAAGTCAAACAGTGCATTGACACCATCATTTGTTTTATCATGAATATTCAGTAAGAGACCAATCAAGTTGTCACATACATTCTTCTTTATATGCATGACATCAATACAATGCCGAAATTCTAGATACTCCCAATAAGATAAGTTCTAAAATATTGATCTCCTCTTTTAGATGTTCTTCTCATGGGTCCTCAATTTACGTCCTTTTCCGAAAATAACATTTAAATCCTTAACCATATTATAAACCTCTTTTTCGCTTAAATGCGTTGGAGCTGAACTGTCCTCCTCGCATTCAAATTGTTTCTTCATCTTACGGTATGGGTGAGCTTTACGAAGAAATCTACTTTGACGCATATACACGATTTTGCATGAGTGTTTCAGCCACACACTCTCGGAACCATCTAAGCAGTGGATACAAGCTTTGGCCCTTTTTATACTCTGGTCTAACTGGTTAGTAAGGGCAGGATAATCATTTATGGTACAGAATAATAAGAAGTGTAAAGTGAAGTTCTCTCGTTTGTATGCATCCCATACCTGTACCTATTTGTTCCATAGTACTTTTAGATCTTCTGTCAACGGTAATAGGTACACATTAATATCATTCCTAGGTTGCTTCAGCCAGTGGATAAGTATCGACAACAAAATATACTTCCACTTCATACACAACCAAGAAGGAAGGTTATAGTTACAGAGAGTTACGGGCCAAGTGCTATATTGGCTACTCATGTTACTGAAAGGATTCATTCCATCTGTACTCAATCCAAACATTATATTCCTCAGTTCTACACCGAAATCTGCAAACCTCCTATCGATGTTTCTCTACTGGTCGGAATTAGCAAGGTGTCTTAGCATTTCATCCTTCTTGCGCTCTTCCGAGTGCCAACGTAGCAGTTTTGCCTCCTTTGGATTCGTAAAAAACTGCTTCAAACGGGGAATTATATGAAGATAATATGACACCTTAGCAGGAGGTCATTTCTTTACCTCTATTCCCTCGCCGTCATCTGATTAATTCTTACGCATGTATCAGGATGCGTTGCACACTGGACATACGTGAATGTTTGTATACTCTTTACGATAGAAGATACAGTCATTCAGATATGCATGTATTCTTTCTACTTTCATTCCCAATGGACAAAGAACCTTCTTACCTTTATACATGGTTTTAGACAACTCGTTTTCCTCCGAAAGCATGTCCGCTAAAAGACCTAGTAGTGTCATGAAACTCTTGTCGGACCAAAGGTTACTTGCCTTCAATTTCAACAGTTCAAGCACGGCTGACAACCTCGTGTACTTTGACTTGTAGCATGTGAACAAAAGTTTCTCCGAGTCCTCCATCAAGCCTTGGAATTTAACATACTCCCTCTCATCATAGTTCGCTTCTACATTGCGAAGCATCTGATCTAAATTGTCATCGTGCAGCTTATCTGAAACTGAACCACAATTGACATCATCCAGCGGCATATCATTGACTTCACCAACGATATTATTATTACTATCTTCGTGTGTAATCTCCTCTTCCCATGACTGGTCCAACACACATACCCCTTTTTGAAACCTCTTCGAATCAAGTGCGCTTCAATCTACGCTCAATTCTTAAACATCTTTAGATTCTCGCAATCAATGCATAGACAGTATATATATCCCACTCCCTTATTCAACATATCCTCCTCGACAGCTCTTGTAAAAGCAGACACACCATTAATGTACTCTTTACTCACACGATTCGTAGCATACATCCAGCTTCGGTCCTATGTTACACATATATATAATAAGTTAGTATTAAATATTAAATTAATTAATTAGTATACTAGATATATACCACATGCATATTGAGCATTTGCTAGCTTAATTAACACAAAAGCTATTTTCCCGGAAACCAATTATAACCAACAATTTTAACCAATTTGGCCTACTCACATGACGAGAACTGATCATGCATAGCCAAGTAGATGTAAACCATCTTCAATTTCAATCACCAAAAGTTAGATATAAATTTTAATGAAACAAGAAACAAATTACATTACTAACCATATGTAGTCAAGAACTTGATAAATTTTCAATCACTCTTGCCAAATAGTTTCCTTTCATCAAATAGCCTAAAAGCCTTGCCTCCAGCTTAAAGTAGCAGTCTAGATCTGAAATTCAAGACAGAGGGTACCTCCACGGTTCTACGTGCAATTAATATAGTGAAATTATCACAAACGGTTTTTAATACAAACTGTCTATGATGACTTACACAGATGGTTTTTAGTTTGAACCATCTGTAAGTTATTACAAACGGTTTTTAATACAAACTGTCTGTGATAACTAAGTTATCACAGACAGTTTGTATTAGAAACCGTTTGTGATAATTCACAGATAGTTCAAACTAAAAACCATCTGTGATATTTGGTAACATCACAGACGGTTCATAGCAAAAATCATATGTGATACTTTACAGACGGTTTTTACTATGAACCATCTATGATATTAAATCTTCACAAATGTTTTTTAGCAATGGCAACAACACAGGCGGTCTCTAAACTAAAACCGTCTATAATAGTATGCATCACAAACGGTTTTGTGAAATCGTCTGTGATGTTATGTCTAGTATTAAGCGTTCTGTAGTAGTGAATCTAGTTCACAGGAACACCAAAAACCCTAAAAATTTAAATTACTTCCTACTCATGAGATCTAAGGTATCATGTCTTTTAGATCTCTTCTCACATGTCTTGGCAATGTAATTTAAGTAAGAGATTGAACTAGAACTCGCACGAATCTGTAATCACGAATCTTGCTCAAAAATAGGCAAAACTAAGTAAGAATACAAATAAGAAAATGATTGAGACAAAACTTTGATCTAAGTGGAGGACGAAGCTTACATACTCATGAATAATTACAAGGTGTAGTCATGGCACCACCCTTTTCTCTTTCAAGTTCTCTTTTACAGCCATAAAAGGAGACAAGGCAGTAAAGCAAAATACTAAAACCTAGAATTCTTAGATCTACCACTTCCTCTCCTCTCAAAATAACCAACAATAACCATAATAGGTGCAACCCATTAAGCCTACCGGAAAAACCCGTCAACCCCACTAACATGGGTTTTACACACTCCAGCACGTTTCTTAAAGTGTTTACCAGACTCAACCCGCTAACTCTCTAGTGATTATTCCACTTGTCAATTCTAGCTCTATTTGAACTAAACCATTTCTTCTTTGCGTCTCTCCACACCACGGTTTTGAATTTACCACTACTTGTTAACAAACCACAACTACTTGTTTGTGTGTAAAGGTTGGCAAAAGGATTTGAATTCACCAACCAAGAGTTTGCTCTCTAGAATTGTATTTTAAAACTAGGAGCTCACTAATTAGTTTCAATCAAAGAAACAACTTAAGATCTATTTGGAGAAATGGCAATAGACAATTTTTAAGAAAGTTAACTTAAAATATGTCTTGTAAACACCCACTAAAACCTTCAATATATTTGGAGTTCGATGGCCATCCGATTCGGCTAAAAGGCTATTTATATTTGGATTTAAATCAAACAATGTATCCCACTCGAATAAGTACATGAAAAATAGAGACGAAAAACCCCCGAAACTCGTTCTATTTGGGAAATATTTCCTCCGGTATATATTTGCACTTGCTCTTGGTAGTGTTGTAAGCGAGCTGAGTTTAAGTGAGTCTGATCTCCCAAGTTATAGCTCGGTAGAAGCTCAAGCGAGTTTGGGTTGTGGTCTAAGTCTAGACCTAGGATCGAGCTTGGCTCGGCCAAGCTTGAGTTGGCTTCGTTCGGCTCGAGTAAACTCATTAACAGTCAAAACAATTTAATATGTATTAATTTTTAACAATAAGAAAATCTCGAGCTCGAGTAAACTCGATAATAGTTAAAACAATTCAATATGCACTAATTTTTAACAATAGAAAAACTAGAGCTTAAATTTGACTCAAGTAAACTTGGTAAGAATTAATATGCATCGGTATTCAAGCTTGAATAGATCCCTAACGGGTTATTCAAGGTTGGTTTGTTGAAATTTGCAAGCTCGAGATCAAACTCAAATTTAACTCGTTTAGAGTTTAAGCTAAATTTAAATTAAATCTAGAGTAAATCAAACTTAAATAACTCGTGAGTCTGAATTTTTTACCAATCCCCCGTTTTCCGATCGGGACGGCCTGGAAACAACCCAACCCGGGTTCGTTTCGCGTCAGATCCAGAATCCTCTCCGGAATCCGGACCCCAAACGAATACCTCCTCCTGGAAACAAAAACAGCCGGGACGGGTCCGATCCAAAGTCCCAAACCCACCACATGATCACACGCCCCCAATACAACCCGAATGGTACCGGGACACTACGAGTCTCGAACCCACCACTAAACCCTATCTACAGCAACCAGCCATGGCGGCGGGACCCAGCGACGACGGGCTCCGCAAGCTGGAGTACCTCTCGCTGGTCTCCAAGGTGTGCTCGGAGCTCGAGACGCACATCGGCGTCGGAGACAAGGTGCTCGCCGAGTTCATCACCGAGCTCGGCCGCGACTCCGCCTCCGTCGCCGACTTCGACGCCAAGCTCAAGGCGACCGGCGCCGACCTCCCGGACTACTTCATCCGCACGCTCCTCACCATCATCCACGCCATCCTCCCGCCGCCGTCCGAAAACCCTAGCTCCGCCCCGTCGCAGTACAACGCCGGCAACTCCAAGTTCCCCGCGCTCTCCCGCCCCGACGACCCCGACCGCGCCCGCAACCTCCGCCTCGAGCTTGAGCGCGACGCTGATGTGGCGGCGGCGGCGGACGCCCCCCCTAGGGACGACCGCGGCCGCCGCCGCAACGACCGCGACCATGACCGCCCCCGCGACGACCGTGGCCGGGACCGCCACCGAGAACGTGAACGCGGCTGCGACAGGGATCGAGACCGTGGCTGTGGCTATGGCCACGATAGAGACCGGGAGAGGGATCGGGATGGTGACCGGCGGAGGGATCGGGACCGCGAAAGGGACAGAGATATGGACAGGGACCACAGGAGCAGGAGGTATGAGGATGAGGATGAGGAAGAGCAGGAGAGGGGTGGAGGAAAGAGGAGGGAGGGAGCCGTTCCGAATTCCAGCGGGGAGTCAGAGCTGTACCAGGTGTACCGGGGGAGGGTGAGCCGGGTGATGGACACCGGTTGCTTTGTCAGGCTTGAGGGTGTTCGTGGTGGCCCTGAGGGGCTTGTTCACGTCTCGCAGATGGCAAGCAGGCGGGTGGCCAACGCAAAGGAGGTGGTGAAACGTGATCAGGAGGTGTATGTGAAGGTAGTTTCAGTGAAGGGGCAGAAGTTGAGTTTGTCGATGAGGGATGTTGATCAGGATACAGGGAGGGACCTCTTGCCGATGGAGCATCGCATGGATGATGCACCAAGGGCAAACCCATCTGGCGGTGGCGGCGGTGGTGGGGGGTCTGGCAGTAGGTTGGGTCTGTCAGGGATTATGATTACGGAGGAGGATGAGACTGCACCCACATCTCAGTGGCCGCTCAAGCGGATGAGCTCACCGGAGAGGTGGGAGGCGAAGCAGCTGATTGCTTCGGGTGTTCTGGATGCGAGGGATTACCCAATGTTTGATGAGGATGGGGATGGTATGATGTACCAGGAGGAAGGTGCAGAGGAGGAGCTGGAGATTGAGCTTAATGAGGATGAACCAGCATTCTTGCAGGGACAGAGCAGATTCTCGATTGACATGTCACCTGTTAAGATTTTCAAGAATCCAGAGGGTTCATTGAGCCGAGCAGCAGCTCTCCAGACTGCCCTCATAAAAGAGCGGCGTGAGGTTCGGGAACAAGAACAGAGAGCAATGCTGGACTCAATCCCCAAGGATCTGAATCGGCCATGGGAGGACCCAATGCCGGATACAGGCGAGCGACACCTTGCGCAGGAGCTGAGAGGTGTTGGGCTGTCAGCTTACGACATGCCGGAATGGAAGAAGGAGGCCTATGGAAAGGCTTTAACTTTTGGGCAAAGGTCAAAGCTTTCAATACAGGAGCAGAGGCAAAGTCTTCCAATATACAAGTTGAAGAAAGAGCTGATACAAGCTGTGCATGATAATCAAGTTTTGGTTGTTATTGGAGAGACTGGCTCCGGGAAGACAACACAGGTGACACAATATTTGGCTGAGGCAGGTTACACCACAAGGGGTAAAATTGGTTGTACTCAACCTCGTAGGGTGGCTGCAATGTCTGTTGCAAAGAGAGTGGCAGAGGAATTTGGCTGTCGACTGGGAGAGGAAGTTGGTTATGCCATCCGCTTTGAGGATTGCACTGGGCCAGACACGGTGATAAAATACATGACCGATGGTATGCTTCTGCGTGAGATTCTAGTTGATGAGAACCTTTCCCAGTATTCGGTAATCATGCTTGATGAAGCGCATGAAAGGACCATCTACACAGATGTTCTCTTTGGTCTGCTGAAGCAGCTTGTTAAGTGCAGACCTCACATGAAGCTTATTGTTACTTCTGCTACCCTGGATGCCGAGAAGTTCTCTGGCTATTTCTTTAACTGTAACATCTTCACAATTCCTGGAAGAACATACCCAGTAGAGATACTCTACACCAAACAACCAGAAAGTGACTACTTGGATGCTGCATTGATCACCGTGCTGCAGATTCATTTGACAGAGCCAGAAGGAGATATCCTTCTTTTCTTGACAGGACAAGAGGAGATTGATCATGCTTGTCAATGTCTATACGAGAGGATGAAAGCGTTAGGAAAGGATGTTCCAGAGCTCATAGTTTTGCCTGTGTATAGCGCTTTGCCCAGTGAAATGCAATCGAAGATCTTTGAACCAGCTCCACCTGGGAAGAGGAAGGTGGTCGTGGCCACCAATATTGCTGAAGCTTCTTTGACCATTGACGGCATTTATTATGTCGTCGATCCTGGTTTTGCCAAAATTAATGTTTATAATTCAAAACAAGGCCTTGATTCGTTGGTCATCACTCCAATCTCACAAGCATCAGCAAAGCAGCGAGCAGGGCGTGCCGGCGTACGGACCTGGCAAATGCTACCGTCTATACACTGAAAGTGCCTACCGCAATGAGATGTCCCCCACGACAATTCCAGAAATTCAGAGGATCAATTTGAGGCCTACAGTTCTTAATATGAAGGCGATGGGGATAAATGACCTATTATCCTTTGATTTTATGGACCCCCCAGCACCTCAAGCACTCATCTCTGCTATGGAACAGTTGTACAGCCTTGATGCTCTTGATGAGGAGGGCCTTCTTACCAAATTGGGGAGAAAAATGGCTGAATTTCCAATGGAACCACCACTTTCAAAGATGCTACTAGCTAGCATCGACCTTGGATGCAGTGATGAGATACTTACTATCATAGCAATGATTCAAACAGGGAATATTTTCTATAGGCCAAGAGAAAAACAAGCTCAAGCTGATCAAAAGAGAGCCAAATTTTTCCAGCCAGAGGGGGATCATCTTACTCTACTTGCTGTATATGAGGCTTGGAAGGCAAAGAACTTTTTGGGGCCCTGGTGCTTTGAGAACTTTGTTCAATCAAGATCTTTAAGGAGAGCACAAGATGTGAGGAAACAGCTTCTCACTATCATGGACAGGTTACTACTTGATTTTCAATTGTTTGGACTAAAAACCTCTGCTTCAAATATGCATTCTTATGTATTACTTGTAACTTTTCCTGGCATGCTTTCCCTTGTGTTATTTGTAGTTTTGCCTTGTATCCAGGTCAATTTCTTAGTTCTTACCTTGCATATATTGTGAACTTGTTTTGCCTTTAGATGCTCTTGGGCAGTCCGTATACTTTGCAGTTCCAAGATAATTACATTGACGAGATTATTGTCAGCAATTGTCTGCTTAATCATTTCAGCATTTTCCTTGTGTCTTGGATCAGTTGAGCTTTTCCTGAGTTGAATATATTTCTTAATTAAAATAGAAGCATTCAGTAGGACAAAATGGCACATTGCAATTACTTACCAACTTGTCTTCGTGGTATGTATAGCGGTACTTAGCACATCAAATCCAACTAGTATAGCTAATGTATTCAGAAGATTATGAAGAGATACATACTAAAGACATGGCAAAAATCTGCGGTGTAGTGTATAGATTTACTAATCTGTACAAGCCTTAATTTTAAGAATATTAGTTAAGTCTATTAACTCCATACTATTAGATTAATAATTGGGTTGCACAAGACGAACGGTTTGGCCTCTACACAGGATTTACTTGATAGTGTGTCGAAATTGAAATGAAAGCTCTGCTCTAGGGTCGGGGTGGTTCAACTTTTCCACAAGACGACAAGCAGTACCTAGTTTCTGTGGAAGCAACACTAAGGCAATATTGTGGACTGCTATTCTGTGATTTGAATCTAGCTGGTCTTTGCCTACAGGTTTCTCTTGTGTTCAGTCAACTTGCTATTCTTGTTCAGATAACTTCTTACCTCCCCATTACCGATATGCTTGATGTGCTTCTGAGCATGCTTGTTAGTAGAGGTGGAAACGGACCACATTCGTATTCATATTTTGTAAACAAATACGAATTTGAATATTCTCGAATATGAATCGAATGTTGTAACGAATGCGAATTTGACTCGAATATCTACTCAATTTGGTTGGATCCGGATATCCTCAAAACCTATGTATTTATCCTCGAAACTTATGTATTATGAAGATTTTAATGACATTTTATCCTTGTACAGGAACTCTTAATCATTTTAATTTATTTATTTCACTTAAAGAAACATGAATTTATGTTGAATTAAAAAAACTTATCTAACTAATTAGTAGTATTGCAATAAAATACATATATTGCTTCATTGACTACGAATACGGATACAAATAGTCCGGATGAAATAATATTTCAGATAGCAAATGTCCATACCATATTCATATCTATATTTTGTATGTGAATTTGAATACGAATATGAATAGGAGAGATTGTTAATCAGATGGGAAAATCTATACCATATTTTTATTATATTGAATATAGCAGTCAAATAATACAAATAATTCATAATCATTTCCCACCCCTACTTGTTAGATCTATTCTATATTGTTTAAACAGCTTGTTATGATTTATGAGTTCCATCTATACGCTAACTTGCTGTTTTCTATGCAGATATAAACTGGATGTTGTCTCTGCCGGGAAGAACTTCACGAAAATAAGGAAAGCTATCACTGCTGGCTTCTTTTTTCACGCTGCCAGGAAGGATCCCCAAGAGGGATATAGAACCTTGGTAGAAAACCAGACAGTGTACATCCACCCAAGCAGCGCATTGTTCCAACGGCAGCCAGATTGGGTCATCTACCACGAGCTTGTGATGACGACAAAGGAGTATATGAGGGAGGTGACGGTGATCGACCCGAAATGTTTGATCGAGCTGGCACCGAGGTTCTACAAGGGAGCTGACCCAACCAGGATGAGCAAGAGGAAGCGGCAAGAGAGAATCGAACCTCTGTACGATAGATACCATGAGCCCAACTCATGGCGTCTCAGCAAGCGCCGAGCTTGATGGTACCTGTATCATGTACTGTATGTTTCTTCGGTGCTGGTCGATCATATCCCAACCGGAAATTGTGGTGTAACTGTAAATACTTACGCCCTGCTCGTATACGCTGCTACTTGTTAGAAGAGCAGTTTTTTTTTTTTTTGAAACTAGGAGAGCAGGTATTTACACATGTAATGTAGTATGTAATGTAATGTAGTATGTCCTTTCCTGTGACCGGTTCTATGTATATGGAAACGTCATGAGCTCAAAATTTGCTTCACCTTGTAAGCTCATTCTAGCGTGATCTTGTTTGCCGTGTTGATGGTATCCTTTTGCAGTCCTGACTTGAGTTAGTGATGTTGGTTGTAGGATAAGACAACGCTATGTTTGTTTTTTACCTATCTCGATACTTTTTCGTTCTGTGGCTAGTGGAGGTTATGTTCACCAATCCCGGAAGTCAGTGACAACGTAAGTATTTGTGTAAAATTTCCCTTGAAGGTAAGTATTCGTATAAAATGCCAGAAAATATTTCTACCCCCAAAGCGATCTACTGTACAGTGTGTCCACTATCCAGAGCTGCCAACGTAAGTGGCTCCTCCGGAAACTGCCAACTGGGCACAAAGATGCATCATATTTTGCTCGTTTGATGAGAGGTCACACCATGAAAGTTTCATAGGCACGAAAAGAAACAGAACACAACAACCGATTATGTTTATGGTGGTCTATGACTCTTGAGGTAAAATGCCGCGGATGGTATCGAAACCTAGCCGGAGCCAGGGTCAGCGTCGACGATGTCTGGCATTGAGTCTTCTGACTCCACATCAGACAAGTCGGTCTTGGCTGGCTGGGGGCGTTCGGAATAACGTTGGTTTATGATTTTTTTACTGTACTTAGCTTATTTTTTTTTCTGTAACTGAGTTAGTTTATTTAATATAATTAAATTTAAAAAATAAAAATAGAAAAATATGTTAGCCTATCACGCACAATACAAAGAAATACGAGAAAAAAAAGAAAAGGCAAAAAAGTCTAAAAAAATTAAAAAATCAGAAAAAGACGAAATTACTGAATAATAAAAAAAATCAGAAATCAAAAACAGAAGTGACTTTAAACTAAAATGGACGAGGCGTGAGGCCGGTCGAAGACCCCTCTGGTGCTTGATGGCTGCTTGAAGCACCACCTGGAGCAATTGGAGCTTCACCTGAGGTTCCCGGGTTGCTGGACGACGCATCGACAGCTGGGGCTTTATTCTGAAGATGACCGGCACGGTCAGTGCGCTTCTCTTTGAAAACTGGGGCAACCGCAGGTTTCTGGGGGATCAAGTGGCATCGTGTAGCCTGGAGTTGAAACAGCACTGGAGCTAGAAGAATGAACCATTGTGTTTAGCTTGGCAGTTTCTTCTGCGGGCCGCATCCACCATTTTGGCATCACTCCTGCCGGACGTTGGAACATCTTGTACTGCCTCTGGAATGCTAGATGAACCAATTTAGGAGAGTGCTTTGGTTTTCGTCCCGCGATATCTCGACTGCTGTATCTTTTCCTACAGGACCATCTTTCACCAGAGTCTGTTGGTTCATCGTCCTTGGTGGATGGCTGGATGCCAACCAATCATCATACATGTCTTCATTCTCCATAGCCTGATGCTGGTTTCCGGATGGTGAAAACTTATATTTGCCAGCACCAAAAACTGCCTTTTCTGGTGCACCATAATTGAGTCCAGGGCCGAAAGGACCTGCTCTTTCTAGACAAAGGGCTCGAGGGTGTGTAAGAACATCAAAGCCAGCAAAGCACGCAGACAAAACTCTGCAAGCCTAGTGCCTATCTCTAGCTTCCCTGTAATGAACAAACGATAAAAGTTATTACATAAATGGATATTCGGAACCCCCTACCCAACCTCTCCCACGCAGAACATAAAACCTACAGAAGAAGCGCAAATCAAGATCATGGATTTAAGTGTGCGGGCATGAATGTACCAACACAAGTATATTTAATTATTGCTTTCGTCTGCAAACTGTATCATGTCAAAAAAAAATTGGGGTACAAGATAAATTCTTGTTAGCTTATATTCTGTTCAGTGCAAAACCATTTCAGCAAAACCTCTAATCTTTTGTTTCAATTAACTATACATGAGCTAGGAGACAAAAATGAAATACTCCATCGGTAGATCAGTAGATCACTTAACAACATGGTAAGAAATTTTACCTCTTCTGAAGAGTTCAATTGCTTGGGCTAAATAAGGAGGGCGGGCATGAGAAGAAAAGATGCCAGCAATGCTTTCAATGAAGCAAGTCGGAAGTCTGACATGCTTGGCTCCCCAACTGTGGATGGTTTTGCTCATACCCCCTCCTGTTTCACAAGCACTTCTAGCTATGTTAATTAGGAGCAAGTCCACTTCTGCCCTCCAGTGTTCTGTCCTCAATGAACCCCCCCTGATCCAGAAATATATATCACATCTAACTGTTGTACTTATGCAGTATATACATGCGACTATGATAGACACAATTGTAAATGCGAACATATTAGATCCAGTCAACATGTACCAATTAGATGACACAGCAATGACTAGAAATGCTATTGAAAATAGTAGGGCGTGTTATGAATAGCGCTCGAATTATTCATATGGCCAATGGACTAATATATATACATGTACAAGTATGTCATATATGCAAAAAACACCTTATACAACTGGGTAATTATACAGCTATATGAGATATATCTAACACCCTCCTCAAACTTATGATGGATCAACAACATGAAGTTTAGAGAGATAAAAACTATGCTTTGAGCTCTGTATGTGCTCTTGTGAAGAAGTCTACTAAGCGAAACTCGGAAGGTACATCTTGAAGAGCAACAATCTGATCTGCATCTATGTCCGCATGTATAAAACATCAACACTAATATGTTTTGTAAGCTCATACTTTACGGATCTTGTCGGACAAAGAGGAGTCGGTGCGAAGCGAAACATCAAAATCCTCAAGTAACCATCGTAGCCAAGTAACCTCCGCACTCAACAACGCCATCGCTCGCAACTCAATCTCAACACTCGAACGAGAAACTGCTGTTTGCTTCTTAGTCTTTCAAGAAATGAGAGAACCACCAATTAAAACACAATAAGTAGAGAGACCGGTGATTAAAGGGATCACTAGCCCATATGGCATCAAAATATGGAGTCTGTTCTTTACAGTTTCTAAAGCGACTTTTAGTTTTGCTCTGATACCTAACTTTTAAATGGAGTATTTTTTTCAAAATGGAGTCTACAAGTTAATTGTAGTACACATTAAAAGCTCAACATCTGTTCAATCCAAAATTGCAAGCGATTATCTCTCTGTCCGTAATCTTTGTCACATACAGCTAAAATTCAAAAATTTCAGCCAAAAACCAAAAAACACAGCCATATCAAACAGACCCTATGCTTGGAGTTGTAAAGAGCTAAAGTGAGGGAAAAAGAGATGACAAGAGATAGTTCCACGAAGGTATCGTAGAACACGAAAAGATGACTATAGTGTAGCTGAGTGGGAACAGAAATAAACTGACTCAAGATATGCACAGAGTATAAAATGTTAGGACAAGTAACACCAAGATAAACAAGTCTCCCAACAAGGTGATGATAACGAGTAGAATCAGGAAGAGGCTCACCATCAGCGAGACGAAAATAAACATTAAGTTTCATATAAGTCTCAACTATGTGCTGATCAGTAAGAGAGACACGCTCAAGATGATCCTGTATATACTTTTCTTGGGATAAATAAAAACCATCAGGGGTAAAGATAACCTTAATCCCAAGAAAATAGCAAAGTGAACGCAGATCAGACATGAGAAATTACTCATGAAGATACTCCTTGATAAAAGTGATGTACTGAGAATTATCTCCAGTAATAATCATATCATCAACATACAAAATGAGAAGCGTTCGGCTATAAGGCAAAGTGTAAATAAAAAGAGCAGAATCATGAGCACTAGTAGATAAACTAGCTGCAGTAAAAATAGAAGAGAAACGATTAAACCAAACTCGATGAGCTTACTTGAGGCCATAGAAAGATCGGCAAAGGCGACAAATCATACCCTCAGGAACAGAATACCCAAGGGCAACTGCATGTAGACCTCCTCACGCAACTCATCATTAAGAAAGGTATTTTTGACGTCCAACTGAGAGATAGATCATTGGTGAACAAAGGCTACAACAAGAAGATTACGAACAATGGTCATGTGAGCAATATAAGCAAAAGTCTCATCATAGTCACGATCATACTCCTGCTGAAAACCATGAGCCATAAGTCGAGCCTTGTAGCATTCAAGAGAACCATCAAAACGGGTCTTAACCTTATAGACCCACTTGCACGTGATAGGAGTGACATGCGTAGGAAGAGGAACAAGATCCCATGTGCTAGTACGCTTAAGGGTAGCAATCTCCTCTGCCATCGCATGCTGCAACTCCTGATGAATAACAGCATCACGATAAGAAGTCGATTTGGCAAGAGCAATGGCAGCGAAACCAAAATGTGTAGGAGGCTAAATAGACTGACGATCGCGAAGAGCATAGTAAGGAGATGCCAAAGATGATGGCCCATCAAAAGAAGAGGGCACATCAAAAGAGTTCTCAACTCGCTGATGACGAGCATAGTAGAGAGGATACGAAGGACAAGATCGAAGTAATCTTAGGAGAGGATGTCGGTGGTGAAGAAGGTGCCAAATTGGAAGGAGGCACGGAGAGACCAAAGACTATGGTGGTGGAGTGCGACTATGGGAGTGGAAGAAAAGTCGAGAAAAGAAAGTGGCTCGATAATAGATGTTGAAGTGAAGAAAGAAAAAGGGCGTGGATAGAAAGGACGAGACTCATCAAAAGTAATGTCCCGAGAAATCCGCATCCGTCGGCCAACAAAATCCCAACAACGATATCCATTGTGCTCAAGATGTAGCCCGAAAACGCACTCAACAAGCGAGCGGTCGGTTTGGTGCGCTCACGAGTGCAAAAGAACATAGCACACACACCCAAAGAGGCGAAGATTGGAATAATTAGAGTCTTACCATATAGGCGCTCAACTAGAATCCCACCTTGAAGAGCGGAGGATGGTGAATGTTGATAGAAAAAGTGGTAGTAGAAATAGTCTCAACCCAGAAATGTGATGGAACATTAGAAGCAAGCATACGAATTACCTAAACTCAGTCCAGAGACAGTGTGATGCAAGACGGAGTAATACTCGCATGCGGACTTCAAGTCCTAGGAAGAACAATAGATCCTGGCAAAGTACCTTGAGGGCTACCAGTAATACTCCAAGGTAGAGTAGGCGATACCTCACCAACTACAAAATTTTTACCTTTTAGCGGTAAAAGGGTACAACTCTGTCAGCATCAGGCTTGACAGTGATATGACTATATGCCAATAAAATAAGACTAGGTGATACAATTGTAGCCATTCAAGGCGTGCAAATATTCACTTTGTGATGCCTAATATAATACACTATTCATGCAATTTTATACATACTTACTTCTGGTAAGTAATCTCATGTGTATAGAATGAGTGCAAAATAGTAAAGATTCACTTTTATCTATTCAGTAGATAAAGCATCAATTCGAGGTTTTCCTAGCAATCTTTGGGATTTACTGATAATTATTAGGGCATTTAAACAACTTTCAGAAATTACTAACCTATTAAATAAATCCCCAAACACACAATGCTAGAAAATAAACCTAAAAGAAATATGATGTTTCTAAGGTCTGCTAGGCCTAAGGTTTCACAAATTTATGGAAGCTCATATACCTTAAAACCATGTTTCTAGGATTTACTAGAATTGTTTAGCAATTTTAATTAATTTCTACTAATTAATAAGTAATTTTTAGAATTACTAAATGAGAAGAAATGATATATTGAATAAAAATAATTCCAAAAATGTAAACAATAATGACACAAGATTAACTAGATCATATGAAGCTTAAATAATCTAGAAATTAAAACATGTGGAAGAAACTCTCGTGGTGTAGTGGTGGTCACACAATAGTGGTCCCACCTGGATTCCAGTTTTGTCATCTCTTAGTTGGATGGTAGAGCTAATGCCAAATTTCAAAAGGAAACCCATGGTTTTAATACTTACAATATGAAACACAAATAAACAAAAAACTGAATTCTTTGAAAGAAATCAGGTCAGTTGAGCCTAGCTGCTATAATTATAAACTTTTAGGGTTAAATATGTAATTATTTCCGCATACTATCAAATATTTGTAATTTCCAGAAACTTCAAGGGCTATTACGCAAAAGTGACATCAATATCTCCTATCTCCTCCCCTTTTCCGATCCAAATCGTGATCCCCTTTTTGGGCCGGCCGAGCGGGCGGATGGGTGGAGAGAGCCTCAATTGCTGCTGGGCGTGGGGCGATTTTGGCTGGCCGGCGAGCGGCTTCGGGCGCAAGGAGGCAACGGTGGCAGAGGGCCAAGTGACGGTGGCGTCGGGCTGCGGCGGCTACCATGGGGTGGAGGGCAAGGTCAACAGTGGGCCAGCTTCGGGCACCGGCTGGTCGCCATGGGAAGAGGCCAAGCGCGGCGGTGCCGAGATGGTCTCCAGCGGCGTGGTGGTGGGCAGCCGAGTGCGGCTTCTGGTGCGGAGTATGGAGGTAGCGGCCAGCATCAGGCAAGCTTCCTTGAGCGTGGGATCGGAGGTGGTGGCCAACTTCCTGCGAGATCAGTGACGGGCGGACGGCCGAGCGACCAGTGCAGTCACCGTGGCTGTGGTGGCTTCGAGCGGTAGCGGCAACCATGGGTGGCAGCAGCGGCCATGGGAGTTAGCGCAGCGGCGCCTGTGGCTTAGGCCCAGAGGTAGCACGAGGCACGTGGAGGTGGCCGGCTTCGAGCAGGCGATCTTGGGTGCGGGCCAGAGACAGGCGACGGGGCAGTGGCCAGCGACGGCTTCTTCGAGCCAGCTAGCGACTGCGGTGGCAGCTTCAAGCCGATGAACAGCTATGAAGGAGCCGGCGTGCACTTCTTCCATTGAGTAGCGGCCATGGCAGCCTCGGGCGCAGTTGGCGCCTGACAGAGCGGAGCACTGGTGAGATTGTGTCTCCAGGCGCAGGTGTGGCAGCCACCCTGCGGGTGGTTTCATCTTCAGGCATCCGCCGGTGCAAGACCCAAACTGTGGCGGCGCGTCCTCATACGCAGCACATCAGCGGAGGTGGCCAGGCGAGGGTAGCCGTGCGGTTCCCGGTGGGCGTCCTAGAGTGTTGAGGCAGTGTCAGCTTCAGGCCGGTGCTCTCCGGCGCAGGGCGTGGGAGTTACCAGTGTGGGAGGCGATGTCAGGTCGTTGGCGGTGGCGGTGTGCACCTTGGGTGTGAAGGCGCGGAGGTGTCCAGGATGTGGCGGCTTCAGGCACACCGGTGACCAACAATTTCGTGTGGCCGAGGCCGGGCTACGGCCGTGTAGCGGCCGACGATTTCGTCCATAGAGCCAAAAACAATTTCATCCCAATTTCTAATTCATTTAGAAACTCATATAGAAAAACTGGCAAATCTAACCATGAAAACTAATATAGTATCTAGGCGCTTACTCTACCAGATTATATAAATGAGTAATCGTACTAACAGTTTATCTATGATTAGAATCAATTAGAAAGTCATTGATATAATCATAGCATTGCAAAACAAATCTAGTGTCAATCTAGATTGAAATATAATTGCAATGCATAATAGATTAATTAAGTGGTTCGCATACCTTTCACCTTGGAGAGCTTCATGCGATAATGTGTTAAGAAATCGATGGAGATAGATGAACGGTAACACAATCCATGCAATCAATCAAGACCGAGAGACACAATAGATCAATCACAGAGACACTAAGAGAGAGAGAACACCAGAGTAGTCTTTATTAATTTCTAATCTTAGATCTGTTTATATGGTATAATGCCTCTCTATTTATAGTCCAAGCCAACCAAAGGCAATTCTGATATTTGCCTATAACGAAATCTTCTAGGTTTCGTAACACTACCTACTATACACTTAGATGAAAAGGGTAAAAGTGGGACAGAAGAAGGATGATGACAAAGTGAACACTCTGGAAGCAACTGCCACGCCACACAAGGACTGGACTGGAAGCTTTCTTCCTCCTGCAGGCTTTTGAGTTAGTGGGAGAAAGGTTTTCATAAGCAGCTTGATTTCGGGGTGATCAATTTGGCTATTTTTTATAGTTTATAGTTTTTTTAATTATAGTTAGTTTATTTTATAATATAGTTGTTGGTAGTTGTTTGTGTAATTAAATTTAAAAAAATTAAAATAGAAAAAATAAATTAGTACATCACAGATAATACAAAGTAATACGAAAAAAGTCAAAATAGCCTAAAAATAAAAGCTAAAAAAGACAAAATTAAGGAATAGTGAACTGAAAGTCGGATGCTAAAGCTAAAGCAGTAGGGCCATCGTGGCTCTAGAGTTGAGTGAGCCTTGATTTTTGTCTTGTTTTTAGGCTTTTGTTCTTTGTCTCCTTCAAAGGTTAAATAAATAGAACGCTTTTTAAAGTGAATTCTTCAAGCGGCTTTCTAAATTCAAAATCATGTACGTCGTCCATATCGTCATCTCCGTTGTTCACTATCATCTCAAAAAGTCATCAATTGTAGCCAAAAGACATCAATCATAACTCAAAAGAATAGGGCCTTTGACCCTCAATCTAGCCTGAAGTCTGATAAAAACTTTTAAAAAAAATAAAAACTATTATTTTACTCAAAAATAATTTATCCATAAATTTCTATTTATAAATAAATATATAAATTAATATTTTTAGGCTTTTCTTAGGCTTCAAATAATTTAACAATAATATTTTATTTATAAATAAAAAATACATAAATCAATATTAAGGCCAATCTCAGGCTCTAAGGCCTGCCTCGGGTCCAAGGTTTCAACAGGTCGAGTGGGAGAAAGGATGTGTTGGATCCACGATGAAAATAACAAATTCTCTCTCCTATCGCAATGGGTGGGTCTTTTGGAGATGCATAATACCCGCTCGTTTTAGCTTTTTTCGATTTCAACTTCTAGTTTCACTTTTTCACCATTGATAATTCGTCTTTTTCTAAAATTTTTAGATTTTTGGGCTTTTACATTTTCTTTTTCCGTGTTCCTTTGCATTGTCCGTGATGGGCTAACGTATTTTTATTTTTTTAAAAATTTAATTATGCCCAAAAAACCAAATCAGCTACAGTAAAAAAGTCAGCTAGAATGAAATTTCAGCCAAAAGTCATCGCTAAAATGAACGCCCCTTAAGGTCTTGGGTCAAGGTGAGCTATTTAGCTTTGTCTGATCGGTCACAAGGACTCCATGTGTTTGATAAAATACATTTTCTAATAAGATATATCTATGTACTATATGGGCATGTGCCTTCAAACTCCACTCTGTTACATCACCTGCCTGAACATCCCCTACACCAAGGTTATTAAGTCGTCGACTAATCTACGATTAATCTACGGCTAGTCATTGAGTCGGCAGAGGAGGAACGACTAGGTAGCGCGACTCGACTGGAGCGACTAGTCGGACGTCCGGACGACTAATCGGTGAGTAATCGCGACTAATCGTTCCACTCCAGTCGGCCGACTGGAGGCCCACTCGTGCGCCATCTCATGCCTCGGCCTGGCCCAAGTTCTTGCGTGCGCCCAAGTTAACCCTAACGGCCTAACCTTATCGCTTCATTCCTGTGCGCCTCTCCTCTCTCGTCTTGTCTCTCATCCCATGCAAGCCGCCGCAGGCGATGCCCTCAGGAGCGAAGCTATAGCAGCAGTCAGCGC
Source organism: Melocanna baccifera (assembly GCA_036346265.1). Lineage (NCBI taxonomy): Eukaryota > Viridiplantae > Streptophyta > Magnoliopsida > Poales > Poaceae > Melocanna > Melocanna baccifera. The sequence continues at coordinate 143,028 of JAYEVJ010000204.1, read as the reverse complement.
CGTGTCCATCTTCTCCAGTGGCCACCGCCGCCGGCACCACCACCTTCTTGTCTCGTCTCTCTTCCCATGGGAGCCGCCTGCGGCGATCTGCGTCGAGGCGAAGCGATAGCGATGGTCGGCGCGTGTCCGTCTTCTCCGATGGTTGCCGCCGCGCGCGCCTTCTCCGATCAGTTCCTCCCTCCTTCCTCCCTCTTATCTCCTTCCCCTCTTCCCTCCTTCCTCCCCTGCTCTAATCTTCGCACTCTCCTTCTCCGGTGGCCGCCGCGCGCCTCCTTCTCTAGTGACCACCATCGTGCGTGTTGCCGTCCAAGTGGTGTAGTCTTCTCGATAAACCCTGCGGCCTCCTCCTCCCGGATCTACAGCGCCGCCTTCTCCGGTCGGTGACTCGGTGTCCGATGACTCGAGACCTCCCTCCTCCCTCTCCTTCCCCCTCTTTCCCCTCTTCCCTCCTTCGTCCCTGCTCTACTCGATCGTAATATGTGGGATAGTTGATACTTGATACTTAGTTTGCATACTTGGTACTTCTATGTTGCATACTTGACGCAATTGCTTGACGTGTTCATACTTCATATTTGATTGTGTTCATACTTCATGCTTGACTCGATCTGCATAGTTCATACTTGGTATTTGGTATGTCAATTTTGTGCTGTGTTCAGCATTCCAATTTTGCATGTCAATGTTGCATACTTGATACTTCTATGAATGCACAGCCAATGTTATTAAGTCTAGCACAGCTTTACAGTGTGTTGTCAATTTTACATACTTGATACTACATCAATTTCACGGTGTGCACAGCTTTACTTGCAAAGGTCCATGCCTCTAGCAGTAGTAGCGACTAAGTATCAAACAAAGGACTGCTACTGCTAGAGGCATGGACCTTTGCAAGTAAAGCTGTGCATTCATAGAAGTATGGATTTTATCAACTACTGCCAGTCGACTAGTCCATTTCTCTAATCTGTATGTGCAGTTGTGCACTTATGTCTTATGTAGGTCATTGAGGTGAGGTACCATGGCAGATTCAAACCAAGTTGCCACCGCAGCTTCTGAGCCATATGATCCAGCCAATGATCCTAAGCGGAGGGCTAAGTCCAAAGACCCCGCATGGAAATATGGGTTCTGGCCGGATTTGAATAGAAAGAATGTCCTCGAATGTAAGTTTTGTGGCAAGAGAGTCCATGCCGGAGTGGGAAGATTGAAGAGGCATCTTGCTAGAGGTTATGGAGATGTGGAGAAATGTGTTAAAGTAACTGCAGCAATCAGGAAAGAGATGCATGACTACTTGAAGAGCAACTCGAGGAAGTTCAAACCCACGGAGGGGTAGAGGAAGATGAAGCTCACCAGGAAGGAGGTGAAGATGCTGATGCTGATGTTGAAGAAGAGGTCCATCCAAGTTCCGGGACAGCTGCAAAAAGAAAGCAATCTTTTGTAGTGGCTGGCCCGCCACAGAAGTGTACCAAATCAGTGGCTTCTATGATTCGGAAGACACCAGAAGAGGTTGTTTCTGAGAGGCCTAGCGCGACCACTTCTCAACCCACACTTGAGCACATCACCAAAAATAAGGAAGAAAAACAAATAGTTGATGGTCATGTAGCTGAGTTCTTCTACGGGAATGGCATACCATTCAATGTTATCAATTCACGAAGTTGGGAGATTCTCCTCAAGTCCATTGGCCAGTATGGTCCCGGGTATAGATCACCTAGTTTCCATGACATAAGGAAGCCGTTGCTTGAAAGATCCAAAAAAAGACTGATAAACTGAGGGAGAAGCATGAGTTAGCATGGCAAGAATATGGTTGCTCTCTCATGTCAGATGGGTGGACGGATATGAGTGGGCGTCATCTCATTAATTTTCTTGTCAACAGTCCAGAAGGCACCTTCTTCTGGGAGTCAGTTGATGCTTCAAGTGAATCAGCAGACGCACGTTTGTTAGCAAGGTTGTTAGAGGCAAAAATTGATGCCATTGGGAGAGAATATGTGGTCCAAGTTGTCACGAGATAATGGATCCAACTACAAGTAAGGGTGCAAGCGGGTGGGTTTTTCGACCGATCCGTACCAAATCCGGTTAATGCGAATTCGATAAAGCTGTTTTGATATCCGGTCGGTTTGGATTCGGATTTTTGTATTCGGATTCGATGCGAGTCGGTTTAGTGCTATCCGACCGAATCACCGGTATTCATTATTCGATTCTATCGAATCAAATCCGAATACGTATCGGCGTCGTTGTCTCTGTCCGATTGTCACGCACTCGCGATGACTCATGATCCCGCCCGGTGGCCCATCACCATGCGCCCCGCCCCCTGCCCATCACCCGTAAGGCCGTAACTCCCACTTTCTCCCAGTCTGGCAATCGGCAGTCGCCCTCCTCTCCCCCGCCGCCTCTCCTCGCCCCCCCGGCGCCGCCCCTCCTCGGCCCTCCACTGCCGCCCCTCCTCTCCCCGCGCCGCCCCGCCCCTTGTCGCCCCTCCTCCCCCCGCCACCCCTCCTCCCCCCCGTCCCCTTCCTTTCCCCCGCCGCCTCTCCTCTCCCCCCTCGGCGCCGCCCCTCCTAGGCCCTCCACCGCCGCCCCTCCTCCCCCCGCCCCCTTCCTCTCCCCTGTCGCCTCTCCTCCCCCCCGGCGCGGCCCCTCCTCGGCCCTCCACCGCCGCCCCTCCTCGGCCCGGATCTGGCTGGATCCGGGCTCCGCATCGGGCCACCAGAAGCCGCCGCCGCTCGACCTCTTCCCCCCGGCCGAGGCCACCTCCGCGCCCGGCTTGCTACGACGTTGGCAGCAGCAACCTTTGGTATATCTTTTAAAACCTTCCTGCTTGCTTTGTGGCCACCTTCTATGCCTGCTTGAAAGCTACTACTCTTCTTTGTATATTTGAAAGCTACGACATTGGCAGCAGTAACTGACAGATGTATCTTTGTGATTCACATACATCTTTGTATATTAATAAAAGCAGCATATCTGTAGCTTTGTGACAGAGTAGGAATTCTTTGTGAATCAGTAAATCAGCATGATGCAATTCTTTGTGAATCAGTAATTCATTGCATGATGTAATTTAGTGCAAGTGTAAGTGATAGTGTGGGTGTAGTTGCATGTCATGAAGCGCCAACTGTATACTATTGTTATTTTGTGTTTCTATTATGGCAAGATAAACTTATGTTATGTATGGTACTCCGTACTCGTAATCTCATATAAATATTTATGTTCCTATTGTGGCTTGTATGAATTTACTAGAGTATAAGCTTCAGTCGTTATTATTTCTATCACGCCATCTTCTATATATGTTGTTGAATTGTTTTTATTCATGTTTTATGTAGTGTACTTTTAGAACTGTGCTTGCTTCAGCTTTGCCAATCATCCGTATTATTATCCGCCTATATTATCCGTTTTCGAACCGAATCCGTTATATATCCGTCCCGATGGTACCGTATTTGAAACTCCGAATATTCCGAATTCGTATTCATATCCGGTCATACCGTATCCGACTCCGAATCCGGGAAAAAAATGTGGGTTAGGATACGGTTTATGCAATATTCGACCGAATCCGATCCGTTTACACCCTTAACTACAAGGCAGCGGGTAGGATTCTAATGGAGAGGATTCCTTCTTTATTTTGGACCCCTTGTGCTGCGCATTGCTTGGACCTTATGCTAGAGGACATTGAAAAGCTAGAAGAGTTCAGCAATTGTATTGCTAAAGCAAAGAGGGTGTGCAGATTTATCTATAGCCATGGAAGGATTCTTGATGCAATGCGGAGTAAGACAGGTGGTAGGGACCTTGTGAGGCCCGCAGCAACTCGTTTTGCTACATCATTCCTCACCTTGGCCAGCATGTACAAGCATAGGCAAGGTTTGAAGAGTCTCTTTGTTAGTGAAGAATGGAATGGGAACAAGTTGTCTACCACAGGACCGGGAAGGCGGTTGCGGGTTGTGCTTTCCATGTCATTTTGGCATTCATTGAAAATTGCATGAGAGCTTCGTAAGCATTTCTTATTGCTTTGAGGATTGCCGACGGTGATGAGAGGCGGCAATGCCGAGATTATGGCAGCCATGGATATTGCGAAGAAGAGCATCAAGGAGGCTTTACAAAACAAGCAAGATTTACTCAATGATGTGTTAGGAATTGTTGACAAGCAGTGGAACAACCAGATGGAGCAAAAGTTATATGGGGCAGCATTGTTCTTAAATCCGAATAAGTTTTTTGGCATTAGAGAAGTAAATAAAAGACTTGCTACAATGCTAAGGTCGATGTTCAATGATGTGCTATGGAAGATGGTCACTGATGATGATAAACAAAGCAACATAAGTAGGCAAGCTGATGATTATGAGAGGACAGAAGGTGATTGCTTCACAAAGGCAATGGCGATCAAAGATCGAGACAAAAAGAGTCATCATAAGCATATCTTTTGTAATTCTTTCTAGGCTCTCCATGTTTGAATTTTGAAGTGAATTATGTGTTTATCTTTTGTAGTTCTTTGGTTGGGTGCATATGGTGGTCTTGCTTATGAGCTCCAATATTTAGCAAAGCGAATTATTAGTCTTTGTTGTTCGGCGTCCGGATGTGAGCGAAATTGGAGTACGTTTGCATTTGTAAGTCTTTAACTCTTTAATCTTTATATTGATTGCAACCTCCTTTGACCTCCTTCATGTATGTCATGTAACCTGTGTTTGCAGATCCATACCAAAAAGAGAAACCGTTTAGAGTATAAGAGATTGAACGACTTGGTGTATATTTCATATAACCGAAAGATGTCAACTTGGTTCCAAAAGTTGCGTGAGGAAGGCTCCAAAGGAAAGAAATCCAATCCATTGATTCTAGAAGAGTTTCAATAGGATAATGAATGGGTTGACATCAATGCTAAATCGGTTTATCAAGGCGGTGATCATCTAACTTGGGCTCATGTTGATGAAGCCATTGGTGCTTCGCACGGTCAAAGAGGTCGCAATCATCCTAGGAGAGCTCGTGGTGATGTTATTGCTAGCGGGTCTAGTGATCGGCCAATAGGCCTTCACATCACTTATGCTCGACGTTCAAAGCTTCCTGCTAGTATTGATGAGGAGGGGCATGAGAGTGAAGATGATGCTGCAAAAAATGATGATTTCGCGGTTGATGATGCAGAAATGGATGATGGAGAGAGTGAGAGTGAGACTCCATCATCTACTCATGCGGGTGGAGCAAGTTATCAAGAGGATGAATTTGAATTGGATGATGACTTGGATGGCTGACTTGAATTATAAATGCCTTTGTTACTTTTGCTATCGTTGTCGTTCAGAACAAGTTTCATTTTAAGTTATGTACTTATGATGCTTGATGACTTGTTTCTTATTAAATGAACTGCTCTATGAACTCCATCATCTACTCTGTGAACAACACTCTTTTCTTTGGTTTCTGTGGTTCTCTGTGAAATCACAAAAGGGCAAGAGAATAAAGCTGTGATTGCCAGTAACATCATGTAAGCATTTGCTTCAAACTTTCAATTCTCCCATGTTTCTTGAAGTGCGATCGCATTTGCTCGACCATAACATCCTTTAAAGTGTTAACTCTTTCTTGTTTTGAGAAGTTCATTAGCTATTTCTTTTGTATAGTTATTAAAAGCCTTGCTAACAATATTGTCTAGTATTCTAGGCATTTTCTTATTGTTAACAAATCTGTTTTTGCTAGAACACAGTGCGAGTAATTGTTCTTTGCTTGTGGTGATATGTGTGCCATCTGCCAGGAAAAGATGCATGTTCCTGTTCTCCTTCATTGTAAACATATTTTCTGTGAGGATTGTGTCTCTAAATGGTAACATTCTTTGCTTGCTTATATGATCTTATTAATGGGCTTCATTTGATCCAGAAGGCATCTTTGTTTCTTGACTCTTGAGTAAGGCATCTACTGTTGGATAGATATACAAGTATACAACTAATTCTTGTATGTTCTTTACATTTGATTGAAACAATCTTGGAAGGGGTATTATTGAAAGAATGATTAATATGTATGATATCTTCATGACTGCAGACAAAAGAATGATTGAAAGTTTGAAACAAAAGTTGGATGCTGACTTAGAGATATGTGTCTCTTGTCTAATATTAGTTTTTACATTCGAAATTTGATCACTGCTGTCTAATATTTCAGTTTGTTGCAAAAAATTTTGTACACCCTTTTGCATGTGTCTGTTGATCAAGCCGCTGGAAGCTTGTTGCTTGCCGCTGAAGGCTGGAAGCTTGTCGTTGATTGAGATGCTTCTACTGATCTTGAGGACTCCACGGCATTGAGGTTTGACAATCTTCTATTGCTCTGTATGTGATGTGTTTTGTTTTCTTACATGGCCCTTGATAAATTTTCTATGCACAACACACATGATTACAAAATAACATATAATTTCTTTGAAGGTGAGGAGTTTGCATAATAGGTTTAGTATGTTTGCAAGGATTCAAAATTATGCTAGTATAATTAAGCTAAAAGTACCAACGACTAGTGCTACAACTAGCGACAAGCGATGATGCGGTGCACGACTAGTCGCGACTAGTCGTGACTAGTCGGCGTCTAGTCACCTAGTCGTCCATCGACGACTCGATTCGACTTTACGACTTAATAACCTTACCCTACACACACTGGGGTATTTTTATTAGAGACATCTACTACTTTATTAGAGCTTGAATGCATACTTTTCATAGTACGACTAAAATCAATGGATACCAAAGCTGAATCTGGATTGAATGCACACCTACAAGCATAAGCCATCTTCCAATTGTATTTGCATCTTGTTGCCGCTATAGTTTTAAGGCGACACCAATGGTTTCTGGGACATGCATGCTACGCGCGCCAAGTCCATGAAATCGTAAGAACGAAAATAAATCCTCAAAAATTAAAAAACGAATGGAAAATGTGCGTATGGCTTTGCGTTCACGACGCGTGAAAGAAAGTATGTGACTTCCGACAACTTTTGGCTGGGTTCGGCAGGCTTTGGATATGTGATTTTCACTTTGTGCTACAGAAATTTAATTTCAAATGAGATTAAATTTAGTTATATCAATCAAAATTATATATAATTATTTCTCTCTTTATATAGCCTCTTACATAGTTTAAAAGAATCCACTATTTAACTGCTCCTTAAGGACACAGAAAGCTCTCGATCTAGCATACGACGCTCTATCATTATAAATACTGAGATTAAACATAAGAATATATATATATATATATATATATATATATATATATATATATATATATATATATATATATATATATATATATATATATATATATATATATATATATACTAGTAAGGTTGCGTTGCAACGGAAAACCAAATAAGTGATGCATACTATCATTAGGATATTAGATAATTAGTGCAAAGTACAATAATTTTGGGTAGCAAACTGAAGATGTGACTAATACAATAGGCTTGTTTACCCTATGGATTCAAAGTAACATTATTATCCCAAATCAGATGAGAGAAAAAGAGTTGAACCTATTGAATTTAACTGAAGTAAAAAAGAATGAAAACAATAATAAGTTGTTCTGACTATATTTACATGTATTCTATAGAGAAGAAATCTTCTTGTCCAATATTCAGGGATGATGTAAATAAGTTAAGTTTCTACAGGACAATGGCATGGTTAAATTCAGAGAATTTAAAAGCCTTATATTGAATTCAACAAAAAAAACACAACCAATCTTTGATTTCAATTTCCCTGAAGGGCATAAAATAGACAACTCAATATACTTGGACAAAGTTTCAGAAATTGTAGAACATATGAAAGGAGATCTGACCTAAGACATTGATGACATAGACTTTCTCTTGTAGCAGTTCTTTCATATCTTTCCCAAAGTGACCAATTTCAGTCATAACTTTCGTCCTAAAACTGGAGCTGCAGGATTAAAATGAGATATGCTCAAAAGAATTTTTAAAAATGACATTAAGCTTATCTATTTGCTCTGAAGGAACCAGAGTGAACAACAGAGGAAAAATATTGTATAAAGTATAGAAACACATTAAATAAAGCGAATGCATATCTGAAATAATACAATGATCTAACAAGCAAAGCGGGATTTGGGAAGGATGTTCCTACAATGAAAACTTTTGTGGAAGCTTTTACGATAGATCCTCAATTCCAGTAGGCACACCTGCTTTGTCTGTTATCGGCATATATGGAAAGAAATCAATGAGCAATTTAAATAAGGGTGTTTACAGTGCTTGAGCTTCGCAACAAAGTTACACAACCCGAAGCCATGTGGAGGCAACTTCAACTCACCATGATGTTGTATCTAAACATTTCAAGGAAAGTAGCCCTTAGCAAACAAGCTCTAAGCAAATTAACAAGGTCATTCGGGATACATAATTGTAACTTAGTTCTTGTTCATTCCCTAAAAAACTTAGTTGCCATATCGCATTTCAAAGTTAAGGAAAGTCAAAACAAGTCACCATACTGAGCAAAACATCAGCTTTTATCCGTATGTTAATTTTCCTATGAAAATGTTTAAGATCCTTATGAATGTCAAGCCAGATTATCATGGTTCAACAGCTTGGCAAAATAACTTCGACTCCATTGATGCATGTTGATCATTAGTGAGAAATCCTTAGAAACAACCCATTAGTGAGTAGATCAAGATGGTTATCTTTCCTAGAGATTAATGTTAATTTATTACACTTTAATGTGTAAGAAGCAATGAAGTATACGCTCCACTGAAACCAGTACCACATTATTTCATCAGTAACAAGTTTTCCAAATACAACTGAATATGTATCCACTTGCATTGCAAGCAAGAATGTACATTGTACAATATCACAAATGCTTATGAAGAATTCAGTTTTTCAATTGAATGTTGCTCTGGTAAAAAGAAAAAAAAAGACAGAGTGCCATATATTACTTTAAAATACAAGTGTTGCAGTGACCTAATATACTCATACATGTTCCAGTGACTGCATATAAAATTGGTCTATCTAGAATGCATGTTTGTTTGTCGAATGACAACACTCTTAAGTTACTACCAGAATATGCATTTCTTTCTTTTGAAATATTTTACTAATCATAGCCACATGGTCATAAGTGGATGATGCCAAAATAAGCAGTTCTATGCTATTGTAAATAAGAGGTTTGCCATCTAACAAACTAAACATGAAAATTACCAACATTTCTTAAATTTCTTTCAGTACTTTGGAGCAGATCACCCATGAGCACTTCTTAGCCCAAGAACCGCTTGGTTGGACTACTTGCACAATTACGATGTTTTATACCAGCATCAAAGCTGCAATATACTGCGCACATGCTCATGAATCATGATATGATACTATGATATCGATAAAACAAATACACAAATCGAGAGATGACGTGGGCGTACCACAAGGACGAAACCCGATTAGCGATGGGCCCCCAAAAGTGGGTGGTCTTGGTGATGCCCTTCCCGGCGGCGTCGGGTGAGGCGGCGGGGGCGGCAGCGGAGGCGGTGGCGCGAGAGGGGAAGGGGGAGGCGGCGCGAGAGGGGAAGGTGGCGGCGCGAGAGGAGAAGGGGGGAGGTGGCGGCGCGAAGGGAGGGAGGATGCGGCGGGAGGAGGGAGAGGGGTTGGGGAGTAGGAGGCGGCAGTGCGGGGATGGAGGGGCGGCGCGGGGGTTGGGGAGTAGGGAGGAGGCCGGTGGGGAGGCGGAGGAGGAGGCGAGGGTGGCGCGGCGGCGGGAGGAGCGATGGAGAAAGCGGCGCGCGAGGGGTTGGGAGTAGGGAGACCGGTGGGGAGGCGGAGGAGGAGGCCGGTGGGGAGGCGGAGGAGGAGGCGAGGCGCGCGCGGCGGGAGGAAGAAACCAGCGAAGGAGAGCGGGAGGCGGAGGTGAGGCGAGCGCGGGGGCAAGAGGATGGGCGGGCTCTGCTGCGAGGACCGGGAGAGGATCTAGGGCTTGAGAGCGCGAGCGAGCGGCGGATCTACCCCACAGGACGATCGGACGGAGCGCGGGCGCGAGGAGGAGCGGAGCGGAGTAATTTTTACGGTTAGGATTTTATCTCGTAATCAGATCGGAGGGCTGAGAGGAGAGGAGTGACGACGGACCAACCACCAATTGCTTCTTTTATAATAGTAAATATATATATATATATATATATATATATATATATATATATATGCCACTATCAAAAATCATGATCTTATCTATTCCTGATAGGCCCGCGGTCGCCTTCCCTGACTCATAACATAGGGAAATGATAACGGTCACGTCTACGAGGGTAACCGAGACATCAATATTTTGCGCCCGATCTTCACGAACTGTAGTTTGCGTTGGGGATGTATAAATGGCTCATGACTGATGATCCAAACAAAGCAGCACACCACACATGTCCGAGCAAGCCATATGACGCCCGAACAATCTACAAGCAAGAACTTAACGCGGATTGGCACCATTCCCATGCTACTTACACCCATGGTGACAAAGCCTTCCGTAGAATCACTCCATCGGAGGACACCAACATACATGGTGTAATTTCATTAATAAAATTCAAGCATGATTACTAATAATGCATAGGGGGCTGCTTTTATAGCCAAAAGCCTAGGATTTGCACGGAAACAACTTGGAAATTGGAAACAAAAGTATCTCTAAATGCAATTTGGAAGCTATCATTCAGTCTAGATGGAAACAAATGAGCGCCAGTCTGGTGAAATCTTCACGGTGCCAAATATCATATGGTGTGTGCGGCAACTAGCGTGTTGCGCTTGGACGAAAAGCCAGATTTGGTACTGTTTGTAATTAAAATTATAAAAATAACCATATAAAAATGGTATTGGTAAAAATACAGAGACGACGTGTGGTCCCTACCGTCCCAGGCGGATGGCAGGTGGGCCTGCCGCTCCACCCCCAAACGGCAGGTGATTAGACCAGCTAATTAGCCAGCTTAATCACCTGCCTTTTTTAATTTTACTTAAATTTTTTGTGATTTTTTATATAGTAAATGAGATCAAAAAAATTACAAAATTTTATGTTCAGTCTTCTAACACAACATAGTTGACTATGTAATTTTTTCATAATTTTATCCATTGTGAATATTACTAAAAATTCATAAATTTTTGATATTCGTATGAGCTGTTACATATAGCAAATGAGCTCCAAAAATTACAAAATTTTATGCAAAGCCTCCCGACACAACCTAGTAATTATATAATTTTTTGAGAATTTTATATGCTCTAAATTTCTCATATTAATTTAATCATGAAATTAACGATATGCGATACTCATTTAATTAGAGATTGCCTGTGCTCCAAATTTGCCATGTTAATTTAATCATGAAATTAGCGATATGTGATACTCATTTAATTAGAGATTACCCCAACAACCTGAGCTCATCTACTCACTATTCCATGTCATAATTTGATATATCTTTTAGTGTATCGATGGAATTCATATTTGTACCAATTTTAAAAGTAATTGACAATTAATCAATTGATTAGTTGAGTGATTAACTCCATAATCTCTCGACTTTGAGGAGTGAAATGTCAAAAGGTGCGAGATCCGGAGGAGGAGCATCGCAGCGACGAGCAAACCAAGCGTATCGTCGGAGACAAAGGCTCATCTTGAGGCGTGCACGTGCAAGGAGTGCGAGGCTCACGAGAGGGAGTGCGAGAGAAAGAGAGAATGGCGGCCAAGGCCAAGGAGGTCACTGAAGAGTTCAACACCGAGTTCGTAAGGAAGGAAAAATGGTCTCAGTCTACGCAAGAGGTCAGACTATTCCTAACTAGTCCCCTGAAGCTTGAATTCATTTTCATTCAAAAAAGACGCATATGTATCGTATGAGTACTTCGATTTGTTCCACCATGCATGATGCTGCTTCTTATACACGTAACCAAACTTTATGCATCATGTTATTTTTATCTTTATTACAAAATTTATTTTAATTTGCAACATCAAATGTCATCACCTTTTCACGTTTAACTCTTCACAAGAAGTCACTATGTTACCATCTTACCATCAAATACTAAGGTTCTAAATTTATAAATCAAGTCCAAACTAAATTAAATCATTATCTCAATTTATAATTTACAAATTAATTACAATCACACAAGCTAATTAAATAAGCATCGTATATCGCTAATTTTATGATTAAATTAACACGAATTAATATGGTAAATTTAGAAGACATAAAATTTTAAAAAAATTACACAATTACTATGGTTGTGTCAAGAGGTTTCGTGTAAAATTTTGTAATTTTTAGAGCTCGTTTTCTATATATAATAGTTTCTATGAATATCAAAATTGTACGAACTTTTGAGCAACATTCATAATGGATAAAATTATGAAAACATTATATAGTTAACTACGTTGTGTCGGAAGATTGTACATAAATTTTTGTAATATTTGGAACTTATTTATTATATAAAAATTATATAAAATTTAAGCAAAATTAGTCGGCCTAATCACCTGCCGTTTGAGGGTAGGGTGACAAGCCCAACTGTCATTCGCTGGCGAGCGGCAGCGCCTATCGTCGGTGGTGGAGTAGAGGTGGCCTGCTGTCCGCCGCGGGATGGCAGGGGCCACATGTCACCCCGCGTCGCTGTCGTTCAGCCACTACTGGACAACAAATACGCTATTTTTATCAATACTATTTTATACAGCTATTTTTATAATTTTGATTATAAACAGTACCAAATTTGATGTATATTTTGGTAGAAATATCTCCACCAACGAAGAATTATCGGAAATAAATAAGGCAATGGAAAAGGAAATCCTACCACAATCAAGGCAGGTTACTAGACACATATGCTACAGTAGCGTAAGTACAACTGGGGCTGTCTCCTCTTGACTCGTCCACATCAAATTAGATACTTATATATATGTTTTTCTGAGGCTCACGATTTACAGTGAAAACTTATTAATTCAATAAATAATACCGATCAAAGAAATCGAAAGTTAAAAGAAGTGTCATAAGTAGACAACTGGTCAAACGACGTCCCTGGAAGGCTGGCTTAGCCCGCTCAGCGTTCGTCTTTGGTGGTGGCGATAGCGTTAAATCTTGTAGTTATAATCTTGCTACTGATAAAATTTATTTTTATTTTTTCTGTTTTTAAAATTTACTTATACTTTTTTATTTTTGTTTTCGATTTTTGTACATTTTTATATTTAATTATACTTAATAAACTAACTCATTCTGATGTTTTTGATCATTCTGATATTTTTCAGTAAAAATAAAAAACCTTCGCTATTCCGATCAACCCTAACCAGACACACGCCACACACTAGCTTGCTCCCCTGGCGCGCATGGAGAGCGGCGGCGAGGCGACGTGGCGCTTCGGGGCGGAGAACCCCGCGCTGAAGGCGGCGAGTGCGCAGAGCATCCGCGCGATCGTGCACCAGATGTTTGGCTGCCTGGACCAGAGCGACCCGCGCCCCGTGGCGCCGCTCGGCCACGGCGACCCCTCGGCGTTCGCGTGCTTCCGCACGGCGGCCGCGGCCGAGGACGCAGTTGCCGCCGCCGCCCGATCGGGAAGGTACAACAACTACCCCTCGGTCGCCGGCGTCGCCGACGCGCGCAGGTACGTACTGCAACTTCTCCGGCCGTCGCCGGTGTCATATGCTTCGTCGGTTTCTTGTAATTTGGTGTATGCGAACTGCAGCGCCGTGGCCGCGTACCTGTCCCGCGAGCTCCCCTACGAGCTCTCGGCGGACGACGTCGTCATTACCGCCGGCTGCAACCACGCCATCGAGATCATGATGGCCGTGCTCGCCGCGCCGGGCGCCAACGTGCTGCTGCCGCGGCCGGGTTATCCGCTGTACGAGGCGCGCGCCGCCTTAGGCGGCCTCGAGTTCCGGCACTTCGATCTTCTGCCGGAGAAAGGGTGGGAGGTCGACCTGGGAGGCGTAGAGGCCCTCGCCGACGAGAACACCGTCGCCATGGTCGTCGTCAACCCCAACAACCCCTGTGGGTGCGTCTACTCGTATGAGCACTTGACCAAGGTTGGTAATTACTCGGTAGATGCATGTGCTTTTCTAGAGAGAACAATTTGCATCTTAGGCTTGTAATTACTAATATGCCACCGGATTGAATCATTATTTTTTGCGATGAACATTGGATCATACTGAGAAATCTGCACAAACAATCCACTCGACCTACGGTTGGTGGAAATCACATTCAAGCTGTCACGTAGATAGCTGAGGTGCCACGCTAGTTGAGCTATAATACTATTATCCGTCAGTGCATGTGCATCTTTCTCTGTTTATAACTAGTGCGAAGTACATTTCTTTTAAGAAGTTGCGTAGTCTTCAAGGAGGAATCTTGGCAATAAATTTTATAATCATAATTATTTCACGTCAACTGTTATTATCTCAGTGATTTTTGTTTTGTTTTGATATGGATGGCGAGGCCTCACAAGCTTCGTTAGACAAACCAGGTAAGAGGAAATTTTACAAAATCATGCCTATTCTTACAAAGGATCATAAAACTATATTTTTTAAAACTAGTTTCACTAAACCACACTTATTCTTATCTTTTCAAAGAACTACATACATCACCATAACCGTTTTGATAGGGTGGACCTATATGTCATTAAGACTACAACAGCTAACCTGTTAAACCGACCTGGCTGGTTCAATACCTTCCAAGAGGACCTTTCTGGCTTCTAGCGACTATAGGATCTGTTGTTTTTTTCGTTGCTTTGGCTTCTAACCTTGGTTTTCTCTGATGATTAGCTTTCAAACAGAATATCTTTTCAAGACGAACTCTAATAGTTTATTAAAGTACACATTATACTAATTTTATTTATATCAACCAAAACCACACGCAACTGTCTCTCTGTATTATCTCTCGCGAACAGCCAAAATTCAAAAATTTCAGACAGTTCAACTATAAGCCATAAACCTCAGTCACATCAAACATGTCATATGCACACCACTAAACCACATAGCTACTCCATTTTTTTTAACTCACATGCCATCTCGATTGGCCACATAGTAGTGCCCTCCATGTCGGCGTAACGGGTTTAGGTGTTGTAGTCTTATTGACATGCGAGTTCACCTTGTCAGAATGGTTGTAGGTAAGGGAAGTGTAGTTCTTTAAAACATTGGTAATAATAAGTGTAATTTTATGAAACTAGTTCTAATAGTATTGTTTTCTGATAGTTTTGTAAGAGTAGTATGGTTTTGTGAAATTCAATCAAAAACTAAGCTCTCGCTTGTTCCATTTGCAGCATCTCCCTCCAGCCTAGGGCTTGTGTATTCGATTTTTGGTTTAATCGGTTTGGTATATACGGTAAATCGATGTTAGTAGTTCGGTTATATAGGTATTTTTAGAAATGCAGTTCGGTTTGGTAAATCTCAATTTATTTCAACGTGGTATCAGTAAATACCATATTTACCAAAGTTAACGCGAATTGTTAACGATATAGCGACTAATGAGACGAGTAGACGATAATACATATACTACTATCATTAGAATTAGAATTTTAGAAACACTCCAATGGAGTATGGAGATTCGACGGCATTGGCATAAAGTAATAATGCATAATAATTAATGATGTGATTTGCCCATTAGAAATATTTGTCTTAGTTTTGCTCTGTTCGAAGCGAGCTATAACTTGAAATATAGAAAATCATAGTTTTTATGTACATATGTAATATATACATTGAGTTAAACAATATAGCTAGTCTAGCTCAGTTGGTATAGATGGCATGGGGGCTTTTAAACCTATGGTCATGGGTTCGAAACTCACTGATAGCATTAATTTTCGGTTTTGGTCAAACCGAGTTGACTAGTTCGGATCAGTATTTTTGGTCCGGTTTTTTCGGTTCGTTGAAAATGCACAGCCCTACTCCAGCCTGTAGACTTGTTGAACACCACCATCGCCACACAGCGTAACACCTTCGTCCCTTGCCGACGTGTGTCTTGTCTGCAAGTTTCTGAAGATGTGCCCAAAAATCCAACGAATAACAAACATTGAAAACGAGAACGTTAGGGTCGGAAGGAAGAATGTGATTAAAGCGGGCAAGATTCTGGCTTTCCGTTGACCGGATCACGCCGCAATTCCAATTACGACAAATTGGCGCTTAGATTTGGGAAATTGTTCTATCCATCCTCCCAAGAAATGTTGAACATTCACGGACACCGATTTAAATTTGAAAGTGCGAGCAAGTATGTTCCACAGATATCTCGACAGAGGACAAGACAGAAAAGATGATCTCGATCTCCTCTACGCCACACAAAAGCGACAAATTTTTGTCCTATGCCAACCTCTTGCACCGCTCATTTCAAATTAAAACCAGCTTCTACTTTGGACTTCTATTTTTTCACTATTCGGTAATTTTGTCTTTATCTAGGGTTTTTAGATTTTTGAGCTTTTACCTTTTCTTTTTTCCGTATTCTTTGCATTGTCCATGATGGGCTAATATGTTTTTCTATTTTTAATTTTTTACATTTAATTATGCCAAATAAGCTAATTTAGCTACATAAAAAAGACATAAGTCAACGTCATTTCGAACGCCCCCTTAGCAAGTTATCTTTAGTTCAATTTTTGCCCTATGCCAACCTCTTCTATGCTATTTCCTAAAACCAACTACAAAAACACTTCAATTTTTAAAGGCAGCTTTATCTTCCACAAAAACCTAGATGTTTTCTTGCATTTTCAGATCACAGTAAAAGGACTCGATAGAGAAAATGCCTTTTGCACCAATCATCAATATCAATTTATCATGCTCTTCTTTCAGAATTGTTAGGATATGGGTAGGCTACACTAACGCAGATTTTCTACCACACAAACTAAGAAACCATATAAGAGATCATAGATTGTTACTATTACAAGCTCAGTACAACAGAAGTAGAGTTGAAGCAGTCGATTTAATGAATAGCGCATCGGTATAGTAGAAGCAGTCAGTCATTCTCTAGCCAACCATCTCCTCCTCGCGATCGTCTGGATCAGCGTCGTAGTCGTAGCAGTACCTCTATCGATGTCCACACGTTCAAGGAGAGAACACCATATGTCGGTATGCTAGCACCAGCGCGCACAATAATGGTTATAAGAGGTGGCATCTATGATTTTGATAGGTGTGTTCTAGGATACTTCTCTCAGCCCCCGCACCTCTCCTTATATAGTCTCCCATCAGATTCTTATTCCATACAAATAGAGATTGAATTCCACTTGGAAACTATCATCCGGACCCTTATCGTTTCAGTCCATTAAGTATGTGACCCTATAGATTCATGTACATTTGGTCATAGGCCGAAAACTTCTTTTCCGGTTCATAAATCAGTAACAGTCCCTAGCAGGGCATAATGACCCCCAAATATACATAAAGATCATATCGGATTAACCTATATAGTACTTATGTACTGATCCCTTTGCCTCATGATACCAGATCGAATTCAATGATAGAAACGTACAAACCTATGATAGCTCGATCCTTCATTTGACCCTGTAGTGGATTACTCAATTGTGATTGAATCTTCAACCACATTCAACATGTCCATGCACTTTCTTAATCTAATCACATTGAGGGGCCAGAGATATCTCTCCTGTTATATAGGAGAGGCAAATTCTATCTTTTTCACTCATATTCCTCCGTATGTTTCATAGTAAACACGAAAGATATCTTTATGACTACCTAGTTACGTAGTGTTTGGTAACCCATAAGTAAACTATTATATATGTAGGAAACAATGATGATCTCAGGTCTAAGAATCTTATATACATTATGTATGAGACCAACTGTTGATACTTAAAAATATAATAATTCCTGCAGTGTCTCATGATGGGTCAACCCAACATCATGTTATCTAATATGTATCTATATTATTGATTTGATATTTCATATCCATGATTTAAGAAACATGATCATCAATCAATATATGTACTGATCTGTAAATCATAATTATACCACATAATAATATAAGTTCAAGGATAATTTAAAATAACAACATAACATAAATAAAGAGTTTCACAAACAAGACACACATTTGTTGATCAATATGAAGGACATTTATTCAAGGGACAAAATAGCATATTATTCAAAAAATCATAAATATAGAAGTGATACAATCATCTCTATAATTGACTCTAAGGTATATCCCTAACAAGAACTACACCCTCACACGTTTGTTGAAGATTATGCCACATAGGAGTCCCCCCCCCCCCCCACCATAAAACTCATCTAATCTGATACGACCCCAGCCATTTTCAAACACATGAGCCACAGTAACCTTATGATAAAAGGCGAGATTGTACAATGTGGGGAAATTCTGTGATAATGGTTTATCACCAATCCACAGATCATCCCAGAACAAGGTTCTTTCCCCATTTCCCACCTTTCTCTTACAAAAGACAAAAAACAATTTTTAATCTCCATAAGCCCTTGCCAAAAATGAGAAGCACCTAGCTTACAATCAACCTGAGACAACGTACACTTTATTAAGATATCTGTCTTAATTAATTGTTGCCAATAACCGCTCTCATTGCAAATGTTCATGACATTCAAATCAATAACACCCGGACCTTTAGTCTACACACACAAGGCCAGTAGACAAGATGATATCTTTTGATGCCTTGATCTTCCTGCCACAACATTGATATTGGCCTAAAAATAGTAAACGCTTCAAATGGTGTCAATTCTTTTCTAGTTGAAGTAATACTTATTAGTGCCGAGAAAAAGGTGAGGGAGGACGGCATGGAAAGTGACGATATAGCGGATACTTATATGCCCTGCCCGACGGCGCACCAAAGGAGTACGCTATCAGCTGGGTTCTTTCCACACCAGCGCCGAGTTGACCTTCGCCACCGTGGTGCTGCCTGAGCGGGAGTGCGCAAAGGAGGGCTGGTTTGGCTCAGCGTATTTTGTGGATGACGTCATCGACCTTTGGGATTCTAAAGGACGACATCATATAGACAGGTGTTTAGCAATGTTAACCTCCCCCAATGGACAACAGTGATGGCTACTTAAGATAATTAAACGTGGAGATAATAGCAATGACTGATCCCACCGTGATCTATATTCTGTGACAAGAGTAATAATTGTTCGATGGTGCTGTGGTAATTCACATATGTTCCAATGTGATGATAATTAGGCTCGGCTTTCTAGATTGCAGAGACCGCAAGAAAGCTTGGAATAATGGTCATTAGCGACGAAGTGTATGACCATTTCGCCTTTGGGAGCAAACCGTTTGTGCCGATGGGCGTGTTTGGGAGATAGCTCCGGTGGTGACCTTGGGAGGCATATCCAAGAGGTGGATGGTGCCTGGCTGGCGACTTGGGTGGATTGCAGCAACTGATCCGAAGGGAGTCCTCAGGAAGAGGAAGGTACGTTGCCTATGGCTTGTGCTTGTTCAAAATGATGGAGAAAGTACTTGATTTTTTTTTCAAGTGGCGAAATATTGTCGCACACACATCAATTTTTCCTAATTTTTCTGGCTTGTGCAGCTTGTTCAAACTGATGAAGAACTTGATTTTTTTTTTCTGGAACAGGTTATTGAGTCAATAATAACCTACCGTGGCATTTCGGTAGACCCTGTAACACTTGTTCAGGTTAGTACCCAGAAATCCTGGGAAGGACATGAAATTGGACTAGCTAGCTAGCTTGTCAGTAGATTCTGAACATCAATTGTAATTGTCACCATCATCAAAATAAACAGGGAGCTATACCCCAGATCATTGCAAACACAGATGAAGCTTTCTTCGCAAAGGCCATGGGCGTGATGAGAGAGGCAGCGGAGATATGCTACCAAAAACTGAAGGAAATCGAGTGCATAACTTGTCCTCACAAACCAGAGGATCCATGTTTGTCATGGCCAAGCTGGACCTGTCATATTTGGATGGCATAGACGATGATATTGACTTTTGCAGGAAGGTGGCTATGGAGGAATCCGTGGTGATATGCCCAGGTAATTAAGCATTAATTTGAATTATTAAGTACTCCCTCTTTCTGTTCTTGTTCGTTTTCTAATGATGTTGTTGACTTTTCGTGGTCCTTGATACGTGACTCTGTCTTAACTTTTTTATAACTTTATATTAGTATAGACTAATAAAATTAAAATATTTTGAAAGTACTTTTAATGACAAATCTACTGGTATTGGCCAATATGGATATTTTTAACAAATTGCTGGAAAGTTTAACAACATGGATTCTAAAGCATTATTTAAAAGTATGAATATCAAAAGCTTTCCTTTACTGCTGGCAAACACATTTGATCAACCCTTAATTTCCATCGATATCTAATTTTATCCATTGTTTTCCTTGATGAATGTCCAGAATTGGCGTGATCATTCACACAAGCAACCTAAGTTATATGATCTTTTATTTTAGGATAACACAATTACATCATTTTTGTTTTATGATAACATAGTTACGCCGTCATGACTCCTAATTAAGTGAAAAGAATGTCCTGACTTTTATTTTTCACATATACGAAATTCACATGCACACGAACTAGTAGGAGTGTATGTATGTCTGTAACCAAGCTAACAAAAACTGTTGCAATGCAGGGAGTGGGCTAGGGATGAAGAATTGGCTTCGTATAACCTTCGCAATTGATCTGAAATTACTTGAGGATGGCCTAGAGAGGGTCAAGTCTTTCTGCCAAAGGTATGGCAAAGTGAAGGATGCGAACTAGTGAAATATATCTGCCTAAAAAGAAGAATTTGTGAAATGTGAACTTATATATGCATGGATTGGGTCCTCGGAAAGTAAAGTCCGATAGTGCATGTGTAACTCGCGTTGCACACTGCTTGAGAAATAAAAAAAAATAGAGACTAAATTCAGATGCTTGTATCGTCAAACTGAAGGAAATTGTGCAAAATCAAACCAAGTTCAATGGTGTTGAGCTTGCAGATATTTGGTAATGTAATTTCAAATGCATAGGACGTGTATAGTTCTGGTACTTGTGGAGGACATATGCTGCTATATTATGCAACATCTATTGCATATTGGGAAGTGTTTGAGCGAGGATGAAAGAGGATCGTCGTGCGTTGGGACTCGTTAGCACGAAGTGCAACCAAGTGGCTGCGTGTGCACCTGTTTATCCTGAGTCTGTGGCCACTACCACGCATCGTATGCATGGTATCTATTAAATAAATCCAACGCATATAGGAAGGAATATACTTAAATCATACTGTCGTCACGTCAAGGCTTCAACTATTAAACATGAGTACATAACAATCACAATTATCACATAACACACTACTACATAAATACTATTAGTAGACACCAAATCACAGACGGTTTCACAAAACCATCTGTGATATACACTATCACATACAGTTTTAATTTGAAGACCATATGTATTGTTGTTGTTGGAAAAAGGAGTATCACGAGCGGTTCTTACCGATGAACCGTCTGTGATAATCTGTGAATTATCACAGACAGTTTTTAACGGTAGAATATGAAGACGGTTTTTATTAAAAACCATCTGTGATAATCCCGCTTCATATTTATTGTGCCGCTCAAAACCGCATCTGTCTTCATTTCGATCCAGATCTAGCCGATGTAGCAGCTGGAGGAGGCAAGGTTTTCAAGCCATTTAAGTTGGTAGAAGGAGGCTTATTTGGCAGGAGAACTTTGAAGATTCATCAAGTTCTTGATTGCTCTAGATATGGTTAGTAATAAAATTTATTTTTCATTGCATCAAAATTTAGATATAACTTTCAGTGAATATTAGTGAAGATGGTTTGCATCTACTTGACCATACATAATCAGTTCCCATCAGGTGGGAGGCCAAATTTGTCAAAATTATTGGTTATAAGTGGTTCCTCGATCGCTGGGGAAATTTTTGCAGTACCACCAGCAGCCGCTGAGCAACACATGTGGATTCTATGTTTGCCACCATATAAGACTACTACTCGATTCCTTGAAGATCATCAATCCTAAGGTTTGTCAATCTTCTCACAATTATTTTATACTTATCAAGTTATATATGTACGCACATTGATATTTCAATCGACAGGCTACGTCCATCCTTACAATTGCGTTGCAACAGGCCTTGCGCATTCGAGGAGAGTGCGTGTTCTTTTTGGTGTCTAGAGTCATCAAATCAGATGGAGAGTTCCACAACGTGGAATGATTTTTTGTTTGGGATAAAATTGACATTAATTGTAATTGTGTATTTTTTAATGGATATTTTATTTCATTTCAATTAATTGATTTGTGAAATGGATGTTTTTGTTTGTGAAATGAATTGAGATGTGAATTGGATGTATACATATACATGTTGATCTGCTTGTTTGAGGGTATGGTTAGCATTTCTGAGGCTAGTCAATAAACATAAATAGATTTAGGAGTAGAAAAGAATATCACGAGACGATTTTTAATGAAAAACTGTGCATGATAGGTGATAATCACATCTGATTTTAACTAAAAATCGTCTATGACATATAAATATCACGAGCGATTTTTAGTTAAAACCATCTATAATTATCACCTATCACGGATGATTTTTCATTAAAAATCATCTGTATATATTTACGTCACGAGCGGTTCGAAAGTCGTGCGTGATGACCTCGTATCATTCTCGACCCATCAATTGAATGACTCATGAAATAAATGCGTGATAACGTTTTCAACCGTCCGTAATACAGTTTTCTGTAGTAGTGATATAAAATCCTAGTGCACTTCAAGACTTCAGCATAAGTTCAAACATAAGATGATACGATCACATCGGAGATAGGGGTGCCATTTCATAAGATGGGCGAGTGATGGGTGGAGGCATATAGCACTCTAAAATATGCAAATATCAAATATTGGCAGTTATTGTTTCCTAATTATATTTGTTGATATCCTCTCTAATCATCTTCCTACCTTAACCATCAATTAGCTCCAAATGTCATCCAAATTTGAAATAAAGTTAATGGAAAGACAAGAAAAAAGGATAAAAGGAGTGGATTGTGGTAACGTTTGGGTTGTCTTGGCCCAACCAGGCCCAATACCGTAGCTATAAGGGAACAATGTCTAGGACAGCCTCGTCCATGCATCGCTATCGTCTGGCGCCATTGCCTCAACTTAGAGTCTTGGATTGTCACTGCTCTAGCTCTTGTGAACCACGTTGTCATCTTCATCGAGTGCAAGCTATGCTGTTGTGTGGGTGCGGACAACCACCACCACTGGCGGTTCGTGTTGTTGTCATCCCGTCATGGTATCATGGTGCTAGCCATTGCAGGGCCCTCATTGTCTTTTCGTTGTTCACCTCTGTCATCAAGAAGCTCCCGACGGTGAAAGCAAGGCGCGGACAACTGATGGAGGTGGCATCTCCCAGCGACGATGGTGGCTCCTGGCTGTGGCAACAGTCATTTCATTGGGGCATTTGAAACGGCTTCGGATTTTGGCTTCTGGCTTGCTGAATCAAACACCCCTGCTGTGAGATGTGGCTTTGCACTATTAGCTTCGAGAAGCCGCTTCAGTGTCAGCTCAGGCGAGCAGTGGCCCCAAAGTCACGACCAATGGACAAAACAGGTTGGTGGGACCTTAGGGAGGCGATGGGCGGTAGTGTCGTGATGGTTGTGCACAGTGGCAACACTGGGGATGATCAGGGTTGACAGCCAAGGCAATGGCGGATGGTAGCAATGGTGTTCTAGTAGGGTTCCGACGAAGGCGGGGTGAGCATGGGGTAGAACGCGACATGAGGAAGATAATGGTGAGGTTGATGATGGCGAGAGCTCACGGCGGTGCCCAAATCTCCCAGTGGTGATTCAAGCGATGATAAGGAAGATGGCTCAATTCGATGAGCATCGAGAGAATGCAATTAACTAAGGGTGATAATTGGTAAGAAGGTGGAACACGTCGTGACATGGTTGGGTTCAACGAACCTCACGGAGAGATGGAGATCGAGCGTGCTTTGAGCTTGATAAGATTGTGGTAGTGGCGGCACTCCACGGTGGTACATTGACCAAATTGAAGTGGGAAAAGGTAGAAGGGATAAATTTGATGCTATGGGTGCAAAGGATGGTAGAGATGCTTCTATGGGTGCAATGGTAGAGATGCTTTGCCCAATGAATTTGTGGCGACAATGATTTGGACGACGGGGAAGATGACCCAAATCTGGTGATGAGCTACGAGAGTGATCAAATTCATTGAGGGGATGTTAGAGGTGATTCTGAAACATAAAGTGATGTGAAATATTTTGCGATAACTTACTCGGAGATAGTGGAATGGGTGGCGATGTGGCAGTCAACTAACTAAAAGCCAAAACAGCCTAACCAAAAACCGAATCAAACACCAAACTTCTACTTCTAGTGGATAGCTTCTACTTCCAACTACTAGTATTCCAGCTCAACCAAAAGCCATAAGCTCTAGGCGTTTCAAATGCCCACATGGTTTGTGGGCTTGGGCCGATGGTTTGTTTACGGGTATCCGGCTATCCGCTTACTGATGCTATTTAGTCGGGTTGTAGCTCTCTCGATTTTGTTACTATATCCAATGTGAAGTATCTAGTACCGATACCAAATCCGATCGGATATTGAATTCCCTTACTAAATTCAGTACTGACTGGATTCGGCACTGGCTCGATCGGGATTAACCCGACCCATTTGCATCCCTAGGGAAGAGAGATGAGAGAAAAAGAGGAGGAGAAGACATAGGGGTAGAGAAGAGATGGGATGAAGAAGAGAAGGGGATTGCTTTGAGATTAGTGTTGGCTAAGTGGCAAAATCTAGGATTGGGTTTCTAAGGAGGCGTCTTAATTAGGACCCTCCCTTAGAGATTTTTTCCGCAATCACACAAGTATCTCCTTAGCATCAAATGGGACCTACCACAAGTATCTCCTTAGCATCAAATGGGACCTACTAATCAGTCACTCCCACTACTATAGAAATCATCATCACAGACGGTTCAAAAACGTCATCACAGATGATTTTTTTGAACCGTCTGAATTTATGGGTCAGTGATAATCGAAGGTTATCACAGACAGTTTGTGAGCCATCTGTGATGAATACAATGCAGTTTCTAACAAAAAAAATGCATGATACTCACATATCTATGATATTCTTCACATACGGTTTATACTACAAAAATGCAGTGATGATTTATTTTATATCTAAATTTTTTCTATTTTTGAATTAGTATCAGAAAATATTAGCTATGCCATTTGAAAACAAGCAAATACGACAACAAACATAGCAAGAACATTCTATTTATATTACAATATTCTATTTATATTAGAATCTACCATTACAACATCACAGGACTACAATCCACCATTACAATAGCAAAGAACATAGCAGAGAACATTCCATTTCCATTACAAATCGAGCAATAGAGAAGAGAGAAAATAGAAAAATCAAAGATCCTAATGGAAGCTCGTTCCTGATGTAGCTCGGGTAGACCTTCTTAGTGGTCGCCTCACGTAAGCTCCTGAGCAGTCCTAAACCCAACAAAGTAGTAACAATGGAGGCTACGATGGAGATCTAAACCTCACAGAATCAAATATTCTAAGAATTAAGATACATTTGAAGGGAGGGGGAGGATGGGTTCGGGTGAGTATTTATAGATGAGGGAGAGCTACGATCCGCGAGGTGTGGGTTGGTCGGTTTCTATTGGCTGGAATTGAGTTGAGGAGGATTGACGAGCCCAGTGGTCAGAGAACAAATTATCACAGACGGTTCTTGGTAAGAACCGTCTGTAATAGTATCACAGATGGTTTGAACCACGAACCGTCTATGATATTAGCTATATATACACCGATACAATATAAACAATTAGTCTTAAAATATAAAATAACAAAGTTCTATATGACTTATATATACTCATTTGAAAGGTTTGGATGAGATCTACAACTTTGCAGTTGAGACGAACCCCAAATTTCGAAGGGAAGATTAAAAATTTTGGTAAAAACATAAATAAAAAACTTACAATTCGAATTTGAGGCTACAAATGGCCGATTTTGGGGGTTTTCGAGAGTGACTAGCATGAGTCGGTCATTATTTTGGATCGGGCTCATCGTTAGCTTTCCAACGAGTACAAGAACGTCAAAAACGGACACTGTATGCAAAAGTAATGCCCGTTTTACTGAAGGTATGTCAAAATAGAATTCTACTCGGCATCAGGCGGGAGATTATGAAATTTTGAAGACTTAGAAGATAGGAAACATATCACAGACGGTTCTTAATAAAACCGTCTGTAATTACATTTAATACAGACAATTTTTATGAATTATTTGTGATGAGACGTCTAATATAAATTTTTTTATAGTAGTGTTTAGTCCCTTACTGCTGTCCTTGTGTAAGGTGATTGGAGATACTTGTTTGGCCATTGACGTGTCACGACTCACGATTTGATGAGATATCAAAATAAAAATGAACCAGAGAGATGGGGATAATAATTAGACGATAAAAATGACATGTGTTGACCGCAAAAAAAGATGACATGTGTTAACAAACCAAAAACGACTAATAAAAGCGCGTGCATGTCCTTTATCTATCCTCTCATTATTCGCTTCTCTTGTGCTAGGTTGGTTTTCTTCTTACAAACAAATTCAAGTAGAAACAGGTCCAGGATGAAAATCGGCTCTAAGGTGTAGAGTTTGCTGGAATCAGGTGCAGTTATATTGATAGTTCTGTAAATATTCGCAATACGGACGTTGGAATTGAAGTTTACAATTTTTCATGCATTATCTCAGCCCTCCAAAGTAGGGGCAGAATCAGAATAAAAATGACATAAGTTCACTACTTTATCAAACATATAACGCTATGTATAATTTTCACGAAATGGCATACTAAATAGAAATGTGACTGACAACTTATAGCATCAATAATTCAACATGACAAATAACGTATAGCAATTTGCAATGATAAACAAGTAGCTATCCAAGTGTTTACCAAAATCAAGAAACTCACTAACAATTGGTTATTTGTAGCAGAGTGAAGGGATTAAGGACAAAAAACACAGTCAAAAGATGGTTGGCATTGGCAAGTATGTCATCCGACCTCAATAGCCTACAAAGAAGGGAATAAAATGAATTAAAATATCCAAGTACAAAAATAGTAGATATTGTCACGATGAAGAACAAAAGAACTCAACTAGTCAAATACTCATAGATCACTAGATCAAGATTACTTGAAAATTTTGCCTACAATTTGCAATTTGATCGGTATTCGAAATACGTAATTTGAAACCCTAGGTCATAACGCTACAATTTGATGGGAAAAAAAAAACCACCACCATCAAATTGAGAAGTTCCATTTATTGAAAGATATCGGAAGAAAATTAGAACAAAGAAGTAATACCTACGCCAATTTGCATCTCAACTCAATCCTCGCTGGCCGTCGGCGTTCCTCTGTTGTCGAGGAGATCGATGGGTGACGGTGACCAGGAGAAGCCGCGGCTTATGGCGGGTGAGGGCGGCAGGTTGTAGGCACGGTCCTTGGCAACCGGTGGGCGGCGGCCAGGCGAGCGAGGCGGTGTTCGCAGCCTAGTGCTCCGCACGTGTCACAAACTTGGTCTCTCGAATCGAGTAGGCTGGCGCTAGTGCGATGTGAAGCAACAAACAACGAAGGACCAAGGCGAACACAAGGAAGGACCAAGACGAACACAGCACAACCTCATGGAAGGATCGTGGGTGTGCCCTGTCGTAGTTGTCGTGTCTATCCTATCCCCATGGGCCTTGTCGTGGCCGCGCCTCGCAATTCTTTGGGCTGCGCCACGCATTTCTTTGGGCCGTACTCGCGTGCTGCTGGGCTATCGACTGGAGGCTTGGTGTCCTGTTGTGAGAACTCAAAGCTGTGGAGGCCTGGTGTCAATCGAGTTGGGCTAGGGTGTCACACATGGTATATATGAGCTGGTCCTAAGGAAATATTCATTTGGACCCAATGTCCTGTGCTCCCCATGGGTTTCTTACTTTCTTTGGATCCGCCTCTGCTCCAAAGTGATCCCGGATATAAGGACATTGCAATGACTACAGGGTGGGAGAGAATATCTGATAATTCCCATCCTTAGGATGCTTCTGTCCTTTTTAGCAAAATTTGTCTTTTTTTTGTTTCTCCATGTGTAGATCAAATTTAGATTTCAAATTTTGTGGTATGATAGGTTAATTTTGTATCAATGCTATCAAAATTTTCAGAATTGTTATGTTCATTTACACCATATTTGAAGGAGTGAAGTACAGAGCACCGTATCTCTCACAAAGGATGATGCTTTGAATTTTGAAAGTTTGTATCGATTACATGGTGCATTTAATGATGGTGACAATATATGTCCCTAGATATGTAAGTGACAAAACCATTCTCTTTCTTTGGTTGCAACAATAAGTGCCCTAGTACAACCAAACATTTTTAAGATTTACCTAACTATATAAAAATATACCTATTATATCATTAAGAAAACCTAAATGAAGCTTTCATGTATGTTCTTTCTGAGATCCTAGAAATTCCTACGTTAATCAAAGAAAAAGCGAAGATCTACACCGCTTATTTTGGTGGCATAAGTATATATCGGAATCTACCTATAACAAGTACAACACTATACAAATATAATTGTACATCGTAGAATATTTTTTTATGTCATAGATGGCATATTGTAGAGTCTAATCTTGCATTTGCGTGCAATACCATTAGCTTAGGGTAATCACACAAAATTACTATTATTAGATTTATCATCGAGTGTACTTTCATAATATAAAAGTTTTGAAATTTGTTTTATGTTAAAATTAACGGACTTCCCAGCCCTGGTCACGCGTTAGCGCGGTCGCGCAAGTGCGCAACCAGTCGTGCACACCGTCCAATGCGGGGAAGGATACTTTGTTGGGCCAGACGTGCATCGAACGGATGCTGAGAAGGGCACCAAAAACAAATACAATAATCACAAGGTGACTTTGTACACGATCGTCATTTTTTCTTTAAATAGTCATGTCTATTAAACTGAGTGTCTGATTTGCATTCTGTCAATACCGTTGTGATATATGATAAGAGTAACAAACTAAGGTCTATATTGAATAGTCTATCAAACTGAGTGTCTGATTTACACGATCGTCACCGCTATGCGAGATGGGGCGCGGGAGTGCCTTCCCGGTAGCTGGGCACGCCTAGGTTTGCGATGTGGGATTTCGGCGGCCTTCCCCCATCGCTGCTCCGAGTGGTGTGCCCAGGTGCCCCAATTATGCTTTCGAAAGTTTAACTGTATCCATAGAACTAAGTAGTTTCAACTTAGCTCATTTATATTTTTGCTGCTCAAACATTTTTAATGACCGGGAAGCTTGTCTTCATGCACAGGCTGGAGTAAGAAGGATTAACCAATGTTATTTGTGTTTCAACTAGAACCTCACTCACTGATTAGTTCCACTCTGATATCACTATGTTTATCTAGAAAATTTTCGTAACTGCAGTTTTACTTCCACTTTCCATACTTACAATGCTACTTTCTTGTGGTAAGTGTGTTAATTGCTTCAATAGTAAATCCCGTTTCAATCACCTGGAGAGATTAAGGGGGTATTTAGAATGATGTTGGTTTATAGTTTTTTTTACTGTAGCTGACTTATTTTCTACTGTAGTTGAGTTGGTTTATTTGGTATTATTAAATTTAAAAAATTAAAAATAAAAAACATGTTGGCCCATCACAGACAATGCATAGGAATACAGGAAAAAACTAAAATAACTAAAATAAAAAATTAGAAAAAAACAAAAAAGTGAACAGTAATAGAAAAGTTGAACGCCATCTCTTTGAGCGCAATCTTGGCGAGACCTAAGTTCACTGATACGCGAAGAAAAACACACACAAAAGAATTTGTTCATGTCGTCATGATCTATCCTCTTTGCTAGGGATGAAAACGGATTGGATAGTATTCAAACCATATTAGCATAGGACAAACGTTGGATACAAATATGGATTGGACAAACGTCAGATATGAATTTGGATCAAATTCAACTATTTTTATATTACAATAATTATTCGTGGTCTCTCCTATTTAAAACATGACACCAAATATTTTAATATTTTAAATTGATAAAATAGCTAACTCTAACACGTAATTGCGTATTAAATGTTGTGACAACAAATGAATTATTCATCTCACATATTTATATAATACAGACTTCGAGGATAGATCCTATGCCATAATGAAGTTTAGTAAATTGAAATCGGTTTTATAGTAATATTTATCCCTCTTTTTTCTCTAGTTTATCACATAATCATTGATCATTAGTGTCATTTTTGCCACTAATCCTAACTAATTTTAGATATATTGCAAATAAATTGGTTATAAACATATCAAATTTGGCTAAAAAGAGCATGTAAAAAACTTTATTAAGGCGTGTGCCTAAATAAAAAAATATAAAATTCCAAACTAGAGTCCACCATGACGATGGGCTTGTCGAGATGATCAAAATGCATATATAATACGCCTAATTTGGAGGACAAATGCAAAAGATACGTATTTGCTAGCTATTGCTATTATATCTGCTGAATCTAGATCTTATTTGGATATTTGGCTCCGAATCCTCGTCAAGCCATGCCAGATTTGCATCAACATCCGACACTCTGCCAATTCAACATCTAAATTCAGATCTATTTTCTATTCGAATTCAGATATTAAGTATCCATATTCAACAAATTTGAATTCATAACCAGGTAATCCGATCAAATCCGAATCCATTTTCACCCCTGCTCTTTGTGGAGCTTTGTGGAGCAGGTGAAGGAGAACTAACACGAAGAGAGAACATGCAAATAATATAGTAGCTATTCTTGTTTGGAGACCAGACATGACTAAAATAGCATGTTCACAACACGTATGCCTTTGAATATTCATAATTTGCTGGTAGGTTGGACCACCTTTTAGGGATATTTTCTAAAATGGAAAATATTGGATAGGTATTAGTCATGGCCGGCTGGTGTGGGGCAGAGCGAGGATTCGTGATGGCGTGGCATGGGCCACATCATAGCTAGGCGGGCGTGGTGACATAGAGTGAGAGCACATTGTAAGATGAGCACGGCGATGAAGGCGCGATCGTGTGCCTCGGCGTAGTCGATGGCGATGGCGGAATCACCATCGGGCGCGTGCCCGGTCTCTCGAGCCGGCAAGAACCCCGGACGGCCACCGTCGGCGCCCGCCGCCCGTCGGCCGCGAGCAAAAAGGCAAGAATGAAGAAGCGACAAGCGAAGAGGCGGAAGAGCGGTACATTCCCAATCCCCATTTGTGCGGTTGAAATCCCTAACCCACGATCCAAATCCCCATCGCTCTGCGGCGGTCAGCGGCGGATGGCGCGCGCTCGCGAGCCTCCGCGATCGGCTACGAGTTGCGGCGGTCGGTGGCGAGCGACTTCGGCGAGTGGTGCAGCGACGGTCGGTGACTCGGCGACTCGCCCTCGCGCCCAGCTCGCATCTCGGCGACTCGCCCTCCTCGCGCGGCTCCGCGCCTCGCGACTCCACCCTCTAGGTTCGCACCGCTCTCTTACATTCTGGTTCCGCCATTGGTCAATGGCATGGTACAAGCAAGCTCGGTGATGGTAGATTGATGTCACTAGCGTTGTTTATAATATGAATCTGTTTGTACCAAGTTCTAAAAATTAATTCTTTTCAATTAAAATTGGGTTTATACAGTAGATCTTTTACGTAAGATTTGTAAAGTACAAATACATAAACTTTCATTTTTATATATAATTTACAATGTTGTATTGATTCTATTTATTTTGTCTTGTTTTAATTTTGTTATTTATTAAAGTAAAAGGAAAGTGGTCCTTTGTACTTTTGTAATCAATATATTAGTTTTTATTATTTTATTTCTATTTTTATATCCACCCTGGCTCCATTTTATTAATGAAACCAAGATCTTATTTCTATTTTTCTAGCCGTTTTAAGTTCTAAGAATTTAGACAACACTATAGCTAAATGTAATATTTCTTAAAAACAAAAAATGTTATGTAACATAGCTTCCGTAATTACCAGACTCGTTAAGTCCCCACAATAATTGCGATTTAAAATCTCGATGGTGACAGACATAAAGAATCATTTTTCCCGAGGAAAACAGGCATAAAGAATCCGATGCAGCAAGAAGAGATTCCACATGAAGAGAAAACATAATTCACAGCGCATACATCGTGGGCAGGTCTGACGACGACGTACTAGATGTTGTTCACTAATCGTCAGCATGTGCATACACGGCCAACATGTTTGAAAACGGTTTACCTGTCTTTTTATGGGTGTTTTTCTCCGTATATTTTTAAAATATATTCCTGAATTTATTTCAACATTTGGATCTAATTGTAGTTTGGAATTTTTGTTCTGAATAAAAATGTTTTAGTTTTTGAAATTTCTAATTTTAATACCTAATTTGTGCATATTTCAGTGGCATAAATTCTTTATTATCTTACTTTTGGATTTATATACATTAGATACCTATTTCTTTTATAATCTTAATTATTTTAGTATTTAATTTTTATTTCAATGCTTTTCGGTGCCAGAATTATTGACAATTTTATATCAAATTAAAATTACTTACCAATCCAGCTCCAGTTTAGGTACTTACATAGAATTTCGAACAAGAGTTACAAGACATGCGGAGTTAAGCCTCATGTTTGTAATGAACTCAATCAAAATGCATGGGAAATTCTGGCTATCTTTTATTCATTAATATAGGAATTTACCTCCAAATTTTCCCCATAGGGTTCAGATAGATTTTTCCCTATAGGATTCAGATAGAGCTTCCTACGAAGCCTCTACATATTATACTAGTTCTTTTTTAAGCTAGACAATGGTATATCGTTCGGATAATATAGGGTGCATTCAAACTTAAACTTGAAGTTCCAAATTTCAAAATTTGAAACTTAGTTTTAATGAGTTTTTGAAACTGAAACTTGAGTTTGAAAAAGTTAAAATTTCAGTGTTGAAAAGGTGAGTTACATGTTTCAAAACTGAAATATCAATTTCATATAAGTTGTGCTAAGATCGAAAAACTAATTTTAAGCAAGTTTCAATCAAGTTTTACCAATGTTTCAAAAGTTCGTGTCAGTTTTCAACAACAAAGTTTCACAAAATCAATTGAGTTTCAACAGATTTTCAGACAAGTTTCACCAAAGTTTCAAGAGTACAAGTGAGTTTTGAACATATTTTCAGGGAAGTTTTAAAGAAGTTTCTAAAATGCAAGTGAGTTTCAAAAGATTTCCAAACAAGTTTAAAAAAAAACCACAAGTTTCAAGCAAGTTTAATGAAAATATAGTAAATTTCTAACTTGTTTACTCAAACAAAATCAAGCCACTGCCTCTCTCTATCTTCTCGCAGTTTGTGCTCGAGGAAAGCCATATGCTATGGTTGGAGCTCACATAGAGGTACCCTTTTCGTAGAGAGGCCAGAGTTCATCGGACCTATCGCCACCACGGTCAGATCTCGTCAGATTT
Organism: Melocanna baccifera; assembly: GCA_036346265.1. NCBI lineage: Eukaryota > Viridiplantae > Streptophyta > Magnoliopsida > Poales > Poaceae > Melocanna > Melocanna baccifera. The sequence continues at coordinate 109,802 of JAYEVJ010000204.1, read as the reverse complement.
GATAGGGCCGAGGCCAGAGGAGCCGGAGTGAGCAATGCTAGCCTCACCCTGCTAGATCCGAGCTTGCTAGTGAATAGGTGGCTTGACTCTATCCTCTATGCTAATCTTAACTATTAACACTAGGTAACTCAAGTTGTTGCAACAACTGTTTTCGAATGTTACAGCACAAGACATCAAATGTTGCAGATATTTTGATATTTTCTTTGTTACTGCAACAAGGTTTAATTTTTATTGCAATATGTTCTTATATTTGTTGCACAATAGTTCAAATTTGTTGCATATTTTTGTTTGTTGATTTCATATTTATTACAACTAAATCAAAGGTTTGTTGCAAACATATGAACTAATTATTGCGCATCTAGTATTTTTTTGTTGCACTGGATCGAATTAGTTGTTTTATCCTTATCTATTTACCCACAAGTCTATACCTCCCAATCCATATTTTCACATCCTAGCATTTCTCATCCTCAATAGCTAGGCACCATTGCATCCATGTTCCCTCCCGCTTTTCCCCTAATCTCTCGTTCTCTCTCTCGCTTACTGCTCTATACATGCGCCTTATTTGTAAATTTGTTTCAACTGATTGGGTTTCTCCTTCTCAGTCCCCCGCTTCTACAGTAAATTGGGGGCTCCGATGAGCTGATGGTGGCCACGAGATTGCCCTCTCCTTCCTCACGTCTCTTTTTTGGAAGTAGACTACAACCACTAGCGCCAATAAGACCTGGCATTAGTATCCCGAATCTCATCGCCAGTCTTCGGTTCAAGGTCGCCACCGCCCGTGCTCAAAGGAGGCCGTTCACTATGGTTTTCTTCTCTCCAATAAGCTAGAGTTCTGATAAGACAGAGCAATCGAAGATTAAGTAGAGATAGCTGATCGATGTACCAACTCCAACATCAAATCAACTCGATTACATCGAAAGCTACATAGCAAACTTCCTAGTCGCTCCATATAGCGGAACTCGTATATCACCATGAGAGTTAGATTTACCTTCCAGTCAGTCGCTCATGAGTCACCTATATATCGCTAAATCTGGGGTATATGATGAATAATTTCTTATAAACGACACCGATGATTATTTCTAAAAGCAAAGGTACACAGACAATAGGAGGCACCAAAACACCAAACAAGAAGACGGCCACCAAAAAAAAAAAAAAATGGAGAACTGCGGCAGCCGCGGGGAGGACGCGGGTGCGACCCGGTGGCGCTTCTCCCGAACATGCACGGGCACACCGCTGGCGGCCGCCGGCAGCATGAGCATCCGCGCGGTGCTCGACCGCCTCTTCTCCTCCGTCGACGCCTCCGGCCCGCGCCCCGTCCTGCCGCTCGGCAACGGCGACCCCACCGCCTCCGCCTGCTTCCGGACCGCGCCAGCAGCCGAGGACGCCATCGTGGACGCGATCCGCTCCGGGGAGCATAACGGCTACTCCCCCACCATCGGTGTCCTCCACGCGCGACGGTGAGCAGTCCCACACGCCTCCCGTGCCAGTTTTACTAAGCAAAGCGAAAAAAAGTAGTTTATCTACGCTATATCTTTTTTTGTCGAAATATCCACCATCTATACATGCATATCTGGAATTGGTGCTTTTGGTAAGGTGACCATGCAAGAAATTTCTGTACAACAATACCATCTATGTTTGCAAATTTAGGACCAGTCTGTGGTTTCAGTGCTCTGCCGAGGAATCAAGTTAGTGGAAATCTTTAGCAAGTAAGATATTGATGTTGTAGCTCCAAACAAGATGGTTTCAAGTAATCATTTGCATGCCATAAAAATTAAATATTCCCCAAAAATAGAAAAATCAAAGTGCTAGCAAGGATATGTCCTGTAATGTTTGTCTATTATCCGGAGATTCCGGACTTTGTAGTGCACCAGGTGTAACCTATTTAGGACCCTTATGGAATACAGCAATTCACTTGAAAAAGTTTAATTCCTGCAGAAATTTGGGAAAATATCTGCATTCCAAACGTGGCCTAAGATCTCACCTTCTCTAGAAAAAAAACGTCATTGGAATACCTTGCGGTGCCTCAAGCTCAGGAAAGCACACGACCTTTCAGATTTAGAGTTTGCAAGGCGAATTTGCTCAGGTTTTGAGAATGGAGCCAAGGATTTTCATTTAATCATTTTTACAAACTTCTCGGTCTTTATTTAATTTTTAAGTTATTTTGTCCTTCAAATTTTTTTAAAAAAAAGGAAAAATGAGAAGAAGACATTTGCCCTGTTCTTTTCGACTTCTAAAAACCGATTTTTGGCTTTTCTACAATAATTAGCTTTTAAATGGAGTGCTTTTTCAAGGTGTGGTCTATAAGTTAGTTGTAGTACACCTTTGTGAATGACTTTATTTATATTGGTCAAAACTATACTCGAGTTTCTGTTGCTCCTTACTCTCTCTCTCTCATGAACAAACTAAAAGTTATAAACCATAGCAAAAAACCATTAAGTTGAAGCTAAAAATAATAGGCTACCACGCCTTTAAGGGGAGGGCACCGAGGTGAGGGGTCGACCACGAATTTGCCATTCGAACTCTCTGTGATTCTATCGTACTATTCTCCTGGATTAGTAGATGGTGCTTCAGAATACCCTCTCGTGATTCTACTGTGCTATTCCTGTATCGTAGGTAATCCTTACAGATATATTGTGAATCATTTCATATATCACATGAACCATACCAAACCTTTGTATTACATATCGAGTTTAAATAACCCATATCGTAGAATTAACAATACGGGCTGATTAGGCCAAATGAATACATTACAAAAGCGGAAGCAAGAAGCAAAAGGTAAGGCCACCGTGCCACATGCAAGCCAGGGGGGTAATGGATGGATGCCTTACTATTTTCCAAAAGCTTGGATAATAGATATGCACATAATCACTATTAGAATCTGCCTAATTGAGATAAGGACTACACTACTAGAGGTTGTCCTAGTCTCCACCATTTTCTTCTTTGTCTGGTCCCAGCGCAGTGTAGTAGGCGTAGTGATCTTGCTCCACAGTCTTTGAGTTATTGTAGTGAGCGAGGGTGAGCAAAAACAATCGTGCTTTGTGAACCAACACACATAATGCAATAATATATATGCATGACTTAACAAAGGAAGACTCGGGTTATTTTATTTGCTAAGGGTTTCAATTGAAAGTTATAGTAATTAGAAATTTCTGAGACTTAGTATTTATAACTAAATCATATTTTTTAAAAATATAAGAGTTTGCAATAATAATAGTAGTGTAGGTTTCATCCACCATATGCTGTTTTTGGTACTTTGGTTCTATCCACCCATTATAGTCACCGAGCCGATCCACTAAGGGAAAATCAATACTCGTGGTTCTATCCACCCTCATGGATTTTTCATTCCACCCCATAAAGTTTTTAGAAATAAATACTAACTATGACAGTTCCCAAAGTCTACCTATGACCGTAGGTGCTACTGCTCGACAGTTTTCACATTTGCAGATATTGCATATTTTACCCACAAGAGATAATCAACTTGTTATATTTCACATGTTTCCTTAGTCATGCAGATTAAGAAGGTCACCACAAGGTTTTTACAATGCATCTTTCCAACGACGCTACACGCTAAGATTTCCACCTCTATAAGGTTCTATCGACCCTCTCCGGAAGCCTCCTCTTGCGCCATCATGTCAAAGGCATTTGTTGAGATCACTTGACTGTATGCCATGAATGGCGATTCTCAGTGCCGGGTCGATGCAAATTAGTACCTATTATAGACTTTTGGTTGCCTTGTTTTACCTTGGTAGGTCGTACAAGATTCTGTCCTCGTGGCTATCACGGGCAGTTCTATCATAGGTCGCATTCTCGTGCTCTATTTGCATCAACCACTCTTATCATCCGTGCAAATATTTAAGTAAGTTTAGAGTTTTAGGAATCAAATATCTTTTCATTTAAAAGTACTAGTCATTTCTATTCAATGATTGCCCAAATACACGCTTTATGTTTGAAATGATGTCGGGCAATCTAATGCCTCAGGTATCTAAGCAAGACTAAACATAACTCTTAGATACAGGACTTATTACTAATATGTTTACCATTATATCTAGGGTGATAAAGTTTTATGTCAAAAATCAAAGAGTAGGGGCATTATTATGCAATTATTCTTGGGAATTAACTATAAGCTAATGCAAATATAAATTTGAATAACAAAGTAAAGCATTAATTTAATAATTTAAATCAACATAATTTGTGTTCAAAGTAGGTGCAAAATGACCAAAGTCTTGAGTATCACGGCTCGAATCGAACTACTACTCTTCTTGGACTTCGTAGTCTATTTTAAACGATCGCGTGGGGAATCGAATAAATACTAGAAAATACAAATAAATCCAAATGAACTCCAAAATTCATGATTTTACTTCCATTAGAAAGACCTTGAATTTAGATTAATTGAGAAACATGTTTGATTCAATTTGGATTTAAAATGAGTGAGAGTAAGGCTTCCAAAGTTTAAATCAGGATTAAATCCTAAAATAAACAGAGGGGAGAGAGTTCATCTAGCTGACATATGGGGCCCATGGGTTTTTAATTTCTTTTCTCATTTATTTTCTTATTAAAAAGGCTTCAGAGACTGACATGTGGGGCTAGATGGATTTAATTTGTTTTAGATTTATTTCTCTGAAGGAAAGTATAGGAGTGATTGACAGGTGGGGGCCCTCGGGCTTTTAATTTTCTTTTTGAACTATTTTATTTAAGAAAAATGACAGTGGTGACGAGGTTGCCACAGGTGTAGGAGTAGACCCGCATGTCATCGACTCTCTTGATTTAAACCGGCTTTAAACAGTTTCCATAATGCTTAGGCCCACATGTCAGAGACTAATTAACTCAAACTAATGAATCCTATTAACTTAATCTAATTGTTTTAAATAATTTTAACTGCACTCACGGTGCCTTCTCTCGGAGGAGGAGCACTGTCGAGCTTGTCGCCGACGAGGTGGGCGATGACAAGCTGGCGAGTTGATGGGACCTCGGCGGTCCTAAGCACTATGGTAGCATGATTGGCGAGCCATAGCGGCAGCGTGTGGTGTGCAGCGGTGGCGGCTTCAGCCCTCATGGTGGCTAAGGCTCGGCGGCATAGTGAGAAATTAAAGGAGGCGACGCAGTATCTAGGGACATGAGGATCTCACTGGAGGGGTGGCGAGCTCGGGGATGCACGAGGTGGGCTGGCATCGAGCCCAAGGCGATGTGGCAAGGTAGCACAGCAACGGCGAGCTAGGGTGGATGGAGTCCTAAATCGACCACAAAGATGGTGAGAGGAGGTCACGGCGGCGCACAGGAGCAAGGTGTGGGACGGAGCATGGCGCGGTAGGGACCGAAGGCGAGCACATGTTTAGGGAACTGGCATGTAGGCTCGTCGCATCGGGACGGCGAGGAGCGCAGAGAAGGGTAGGCAGTGTGTGCAGGCGGGGGATAGAGAGAAGGAGAGGGAAATGGGCCTGAAGGCAAAGTGGGCCAGGCCTAAACAAGGTTTTCAAAATTTGATTCCAAAATTTTGATTTTAAATTCAAGTTTTGAATTCTAAATTTGAATGGAGACCTGATTTCCACTTAGAATTGAATTTTCCAAGGCATGAGTTTTAGCCTTTGTTTTGGTAGATGAATATGAATTCCCAAACTTTGAATTGAACTCATACTTGAGTTTAAATTGGGCTTGATTTGAAAATGGTTTACAATTTTAGAATTTCAACTAGTGGACTTCGATTTCCTTTCTTCTTTCCTTCCCAAATTTCTTTCTCTAAATTTATCTCATGATTTGCTTTAATGAAATAAACTTCAAATTGTAATTTTAGCGGTCATTCAAGTAGTCTTTAAATAAATTTTACTGTAAATTCTCCTATGCAGTAATGGATCGTCTTTTCCGATTCGGCTTTTTATTCAAATTTGTTTTGTTAATTGTATTACTTTTTTTGAGTTAATTTTCATAACTCAATTTCCAGAAAAACTTCAAACAATAATTCCGGAAAATCCAAATGTCAACCAGATACATCAAAAGTTTTAAATTTCACACATTTTCAAACATCCTGATTTTTGGATTTACAGCCAGGAGGGGGGGCACTTCAGTGTTCTCATGGAAGCACTTCATTTTTTCTTTGTTTCTTACCCATATAACGCTACAGTTTACTAATTTAGTACTATACTTTTTGAACACTTCTCATCCAAATAACAGAATTTACTGGCTTTATGTATTCAGCTGTACATTTTAGCCATCTGCCTTGCAAATTTTGTTTTTTCTTCATTCCTATTTGGCAATATCACATGATTTGTTTCTAAAGTTTCCATCCTTGGACATGAGCATCTCTTATATTAGTTTGTCAAAACATCAGTGCTATTGCAGACTACCTATCTCGAGATCTTCCTTATGAGCTTTCACCAGATGATATTTACCTCACCGCCGGATGTGTCCAAGCGATTGAGGTCATGATATCTGTTCTTGCCCAGCCTGGCTCCAACATCTTACTTCCAAAACCCGGATTTCCGTTTATGCAGTCGCGGACCACATTCAGCAATCTGGAGGTTCGACATTTCAACCTCATTCCTGAAAAAGGCTGGGAGGCAGACCTTGAGTCTGTGGAGGCTCTTGCTGATGACAACACTGTTGCGATTGTCATAATCAATCCCAGTAACCCTTGTGGGAGTGTGTACTCACATGATCATTTGGCTAAAGTGAGTATACTTCCCACGACAAATACTTCTAACGTGCATTCCTATTTTATATGTAATGCAATTTGTAGTACATGTACTTGCAATGAACAGATTGCAAAGACTGCAAGGAAACTTGGCATACTGATAATTGCAGACGAGGTATATGGCCATTTGGCATTTGGAAATAAGCCTTTTATACCAATGGGTGTTTTTGGGGAGACTGTCCCAGTGATCACCTTGGGATCTATATCTAAAAGATGGCTTGTGCCTGGTTGGCGACTTGGCTGGATAGCAAAATGCGACCCGAATGGCATCTTAAAGGAAACCAAGGTAAATGTTTGTTCTGTCTTCTGATGCATATCTTGTTTTTAGTGTTGATGCATATCTGATGCATAATCTATATGTGAATATGCCAGGTTAAGCCATGTGTTCTGGCTGGGGTTGAATGGTAGATCCATTCCGCATTGTTTGTGCCTTTGTCCTGTCTAGACCAGTTTAGCTAATAAGCAGGCGTAGCCAGAATTTTTCAATGGGGTGCGAACTTAAGATATACTCCAACACCACAAGGACATTGCTATTACATGTTGGTTTTCTTTAGAGGCAAACTTTCAAATTTCATATTCAAATTTTGCCAAACTACTGTTGAAAATGAGTACAGCAGTTCAAATGAAACAAATTACTCCTATTCTTTTTACTTGATTTCTTAGAATCCATGCCGTCAAACTTTTAAAATTTGACCTCCAATAGATTTAAATCTATCTAGATTGGCTATACGAAAATTATATCATTAGATTTGTTGTTAAAAATATTTTATAATATTATAATTTTATTATTATATCTTAATATAAAGTTATAAAAAGTAGCGGCTAAAGTTGTATCTCAAGACCGTAAAAGTCAAAACGTTAAGTAAAAAGGGTGGAGGGAGTATTCGTTTGCATTACAACCGACCTCACAAAATATTTTTCAACAAATACAACTTGTACGGTGTTCCTTCATGCTTTAGTGCTCTATAAATCTACATTCACAAATAGAAATTGTGACTAATTAGATGGAACAAGATCAAGATTAAAAAAGGATTTAGCATTTTCAAAAATCAAAATCAAAACTTACACGGATGGGTGGCTAAGGCCCGGGCGCACCTCCTAGCCTGCTTTGCCTCGCTACCCGCCCGTCACTGTTGGCAGGCCAGACGGTTAAGGGCAAAGCGTGCGATGTGATGGGGATTGGATTTGGGGATTGATCGTGAGACAGTTTGCCGTGGAGGTGTCGACTTTGTGGCTTGGGCTTTGGGCAGCTGAGCCATTAGACTTGTTGGCTATTGGTCTGTTGGGTTCATGGGTGGTAGGTTGCGAGACAAATTGAGGAAGGAACATGTATACCTTTTGTATTAGGGGTGTATATAATAGGTATTTTGGCCAAAGTTTTGGGGTACAGCCTTACGGCTGTACCCCATTCATCTGCGTTAGCTCCGCCATTGCGTTTGGGATAGTTGTTTTTGTACCTTTCTGGCCTGATTATTTCTGCCGAGAAATACTTGATGAATTCACTGTTCTTTCTGGTTGTCTTGATAAAGTAGAGTAAACGAAGATATGCTAGGTTTACAGACCTGCTGTGAGTAGATAAGAAGACTAAGGAACACTATTGTGATTTGTGACTGAAATTTGTCAAGTTAGTGCAGTTCTGTTATTTGCACCATCATTAAGAAATAAGAGCTTGAGGCTGCAATTGTTTGTATCTTTTCCTTTTTGGTTAATTAGCAACTGACAACAGGATAAAAGCAATGTGAATCTGTGTCTCTAGTTCTTTTGTCAGTGAATATAAGTTGGCAAACTTTAGTGACATGCCATATTGTGGCGATGAAGCAGCAATTGGTTACTACACTGCAAAGAGATAGAATTGCAGACTAGAAATTTATGTTCTTTCTGAACACTTGGTGATTATTATCTATAAGATCTTGTTCTAGTGTCATATATAGTAATTAAAATTGAATAAGAACCCTTACATATTAGATTGACAAAGTAGACACTATTAATTTGGACTGTCTAGCTCTCTTGGCTGAAAAATTATGAAATTGTTATCCACAGGATCATGTCTGCAATCTGAACTCTGAAGACCAACCGCATTTAATTTAAGTCCGTATCTCTGTGTTTTTATGCACCAAGTGATTCCATATTCTTCATGTCCTTAAATTTACTTTGGCCATCTTATTACTCTATTGTTTCAACTGTTGAAAGCATGAAATAACAAATGACAGGTTATGTTTAGCGATTCAAAGCTAACTTCTTATGTTTCATTGGTTTGGAACATAATTTAAACTGTACTTGACATATTATATAGGGAAAATTTGCTACGGAACATTGCAATGATGTACAAATTGGAAAATAGCATCCAATGTGAGTCTGATAGGTGGGCCATAGGGCCACATGTCAGTGACACATTGATGTTATTTTCCAACTTGTGGTATCTTTATAGTGGTACTGAGCAAATTGCCCCTATTATATATGGGATACTTGCAAAACTTTTTTGTAGGGAACGCAATATGTAGGGTACAATTCCTGAATATTTTCAGCTGTTCCATGTGTACCCAATCATATTGAAAGGTCATGTTGTCAGGCTAGTAACTTTATCACACTGGTGATTGGATTTCTTATCTGCATTTTGCCTTACAGGTTGACCAGTCAATCTTGAACTACATTAACATCACAACCGATCCTGCAACATTTATTCAGGTATAAATATTAATATATGCATCTTTTTTTCCATTTGTATTTTTTTTAAATCTTGTTATTTCCACAACTATCGTTTAAGACAATATGGTTTCTATCATTTAAGACAATATGATTTCCACGTGAACGCACACACAGCACCATATGTTTTCAGCAAGTGTCTTACGTTCTAAATAATCTTCTTTCAGGAGCAATCCCTCAAATTATAGCCAACACCAAGGAAGAATATTTCAACAAAATTCTTGATCTATTAAGTAGGTCAGCAGATTTATGTTATGGTAAAATAAAGGACATCAGGGGCATTGCATGTCCACACAAGCCGGAGGGATCAATGTTTGTGATGGTAAGGAAATGCACGAGTTAATGCGCTCTAGATCAACTGGCTAAGTTGTACGTTAATCTCAGTCAGAATCTAATTTTGGGCTGGTGTATGTT
>JAYEVJ010000204.1:0-95000 GCA_036346265.1 Melocanna baccifera | reverse complement strand
CGCTATGATGACCGGACTTTATTGTCTGCGCAATAGTTCACATTCCATCCGCAATAGTAGATAGTACTTCCATTATTGTCCGTGAATACTTTTTGTCGGGAATATTCGGGACGAACAATTATGGTCTTCATAGTCATCATCTACTATCATTGGTGTAGAGGATGTGCCTTCAACTTCGCTTGGTTGAATTGATTCATACCAATCCAAAGATTCTTCTGTATTCTGACGATTACGAAGTCTTCACCATAATCTGCTTTATTAGGCGTCCAACACCTTTGTGTAGGATGTAGGATTCCATAATTTCCACCGCAGAATATTTTCATGATTTTGTTTTGAAAAACCATCGGCGGTGGTGTCTAGATAAATCTCGTCTTCGATTTCCATAGCTTCTTTAAACCATCGCCATTTGTCATGGTTCATGTTTTGAGAGAAAAGTTCCTTTTGTTCTTCATTAGAATGCCGGTTCTTCGGATGGGAAGAAGAAGCACCCTTTAAGAATATAGATATCATGCATTGCCTACTGATTGGTTGCTCAAATCTTGGAGGAGTAGAATAGAAGATGATCTTGTATCTTCCTCCGAGAAATGCCAATCTTTTACAAGCTTCTTTTATTGCAATACCGAGATCAGATAGAAGAATCTGATCTAGTGTGCCATATATGACATAGACTAATCCTTGGTCTATAATACTTTGGAGAGAAATGTTTTTATGGGTATGTGTCTGTAAGTCTTTGAAGAGTTTGAGGTCTATTTCGGCCCTCAATATCATATATTTGTGGTGTGGCTGGATAATTATTCTCTCATCAAAGTGGAGGAGTGGAAATGTGTGAACATTGATTCTGATGCTAGGATTAATCTCTCTTCCCTCATATAGGTCAAGGAAATATTTTTGGAGTTCTGTGAATATTCTCATTTGTCTCTCTTGGTATTTTTTCCAAATTAATTCTAAAATATCTGGCCCTAGGCAAGACAATGTCTGCTGGGTTTTGAAACTTAATCTGAAAGTGAGGATCTCATGAGTAATATTGCTGAAGGGAACTCTCATCATATTTTCCTCTTCTCTTTTGTTTTTTGTGGCTACATGCAGTATCGTGGTCTGGTTCTGATAATGCATTGGTTTTGATTTGTGGAAATGCTTTGAGCAGCTCTCTTATGTTTATGCAGTTTGTGGATGCATATATTTGTTTCTTGATGGAGTCATTGTTTGGTAAGCTTGTATTCAAGCTTGATATATTTGGTGATCTAATATCTAGATCTGATCTTTTTGAATAATTTGATGGTCTTATTTCAAGACCTAATATCTTTGAATCATCTGATGATGCTCCAATATCTGGGCATGATACTTTTGAATCTATTGACGATCCCATACTAGGATCCAATATTTTTGAAGCATCCGTGGCACGATATTCGGACCTGATATTATTGATGATCTCAATGATCTGTTATCCAGATCTAATACCTTTGCTGATTTTTCTTTCATATGATAATCTGGATATATCGGTCCAGGAGCTCCTTTCGAGAGCTTATAATCTGATGATCTTGCCCATTGTCCTTCGGGCATCATATGATTGAAGTAATAGGCCAACCCATTTAATGCATGAGCCTTTTCTTTATTACTCTTCGCTTGCGAGTAAGTTGAGCAAGCCTTGTTGTAATTTCAGAGAAACAAAATTATGATTGAAGCGCTCGGATTCCCCTCCGTAGTTGGGGTAATTTCAAGAGCTCATCCGGTAAACCAGTCATATCTTAAGTGGGACATTGTTTCCCTGTAATGTGACAAAGCAGCTGGCCAAGTTAGTTGATAATCATGAGATAAAATTTTACATATGACCTTGCCAATGTGATGTTGGGCATCTTTTACATGGATGAACGTGTAACAAGATGTTTTAAAGTGTAAACAACAGTCATATGTAGTGTCTAACCAGCATCTTATTTCTTTGGAAGATACTTTGTCAATGCTATCAAAGTTTATGGCTTTTTGACCATGATATTCATGTAACTTCCATCCATTTTCAGAATGGAGTAGGCACTCATACATGCACTTTCTTAGCTTTTTCATGCACTTTCTTGGCTTTGGATGGTGCATTACTTTATCCCCAAGTAGTGCTTTGAATACTAGCCTATAATGCCATGAGTACCTAGACTTTGGAAGGTCAAAGAATCTGAAAATATGAGCATGTGTATACCAATATGACATAGAGTGACTCATATTATTGATAGCAAAGTGTTCATGGCAGCTTGTAGCATAACTTTGAGCATGTATGTGCCAAGGTGTCATGGAATGGCTTGTATGATTGATGGTAAATGGTTCATGGCAGCTCATAGCATGCCTTTGATGGTTCCAACGTGTATGATGGTGGCTTACAAGTTGAAGCTTGTCATGACCTTGAATTTTGGCTGATATACTTTCAACCGATATATTATTAACAGCACTCTTTTTACCCGAGACGATATCAATAAGCTGACTTACCAAGGTTTCTTCGGGTTTAGAGCAGAAATTCAACTCTATCTCATCTCCCATAATATTGAATTTGATACTATCTTTTGTTACAAGAAAAGGACGAATTGTTGATAAAAATGGTGTGCCTCAAACGACTCCTTGGTTTAGATTTTTCACTAGCAAGAAGGAAGTCTTGATGCAAACACCAGAAATGCAAATATCTATTGCAGGAATTTTATAGTTTACCATGAGAGGGTTTCCATCAGCACCATGGATTTTATGAGTGGATTTTTGAAAATATTTGAAAGGGATGATTCCTTCCCGAATACAATTTACATCGGCTCCTGAGTCAATCAAAGTTTTGTATTTGAAACAAAATTCATCAGGAAGTTTGTACGTAATATCTACGTACCATTTTTGCTTGAAATATGTTTCTATTGAGTCTACAACCCCTTCTTGATTATTTTGAGAGGTTGATTCTTCTGCAGATTTATTTGCTTCTTCTTGATTATTTCGAAGGATTGGCTCTGATTTTTGGATTTCCAATATCTGAATTCTTTTTCTGAGATCTCGTAATTCTTCTTTCATATAATTTTGTTCTTGAAGTAGATCATTTAATTCTAATTGTTTGTTCATCTTCTTATGATTTTCTACTCTCCGAAAGACTTCGTCTATGGAGAAGTACTTCTTGTGTTGAATATCTTTGACTAACTTATCCTTATTAGTTTTGATCCTTGATGAGAATTTTTCCAAGATGGCTTCCTTTTCTCTTGGATTTTGCACCGTATCAAAGGTGTCTAATACAAATTGTTCTAAGTCCGTGAGGACTAGTACATTTTCATCAGAGATATCTTCAGAGGCATCTTGCTCACAACAAGAACATATACTATTCTCACAATGATTTACTTCTGATACAGATTCGTTTCCAGAGCTGGATTCATTGTCAATATTGTTTAGGATTTCTCCTAATCTTTCTCTAATGTCTTCAGTTTCTGATTCTAATAAGGCTTGGATTTCTTTTTTAACTTTGGCTTTCAAGCATCTGCTTGCTATATGTCCTTTTAGACCACATTTATAGCATACGATTTCTTTTGGCTGATTTTCCTTTTTAAGAGGTTTTTTGTGTCTTTTCCTCTTAATATAGTATGCCTCCTTCTTATTATGAACATGACTTTTCCTAAGTCTTTTGACATACTTTGCTTTATTTTTCCTTTCATGTGGGTCTTCAAAGCCAAATTGATAGCAAAAATCTCCCATTTCCTTTTTTCCAATGGCCTTTTGTTTTTTAAGTTGTTCCTTGATTTTAAGGTCATTACACAGTTCAGCTCCTACCAACTGTATTTTTTGGGTGATTTTGCCTATATCTAGATATTGATAATTTATACTCCCTTGTCCTTCTTTTCTCAAAGAGTTTCTAACTTTCTCAGCAAATAAGGGAGGAAGACCAGATATGTACTTTTCTTTCCAGAATTCTTGATTAGGATCAGGTAGTGTATATAATTTTGAAAGAAAAGTATCCTTGTACCACCTAAAATCTGACATAGTCTTACACCTTAGATTTATCAATTGTTCTCTATTTTTCTCATAGATATCTTGATAATTTCCAGCAAAATGATAGACTATGTTGTAAATCAAAGTAGTCAGGGCATCCGAAATGTTACCGATAGGATTTCCATGCACATCTACCCGGACTATGGGAGTTCCATTTTCATCAATCTTGACGGCATCAATAATTGCTTGCTTCTGATCAGTATCCAAGTAGTGATCCCACCAGCCTCTCAATTGACCAGAGAATCCCACAACAATCATTGAGGCTGCTTCTCTTTCTGGATTACCACTAGCTATGCAAGCATTAGCATACATAATCATTTGATGGCAAAGTGTAAAGATTTGATATTCTGTATATCCATCTAAATTCCATTCCACAATTTCTTTGCCATTAAAGTATGTCATATTACTGATCTGAGGCATCTCTTCAAACTGTAGATCAGCGAAGGTTGGTCTAGGATAATAATTTCTTGTCCTAGCAGTATAAGTTGCAGGTTTGAAGATCTTATTGATCTCATCATTATTTTCTTCATCGGAAATTTGATTGATATTTTTGCCTACCTTCAAACTATTCAGTTTGTTGGTTAACTCACTAACCAGGTCTGTAGATACAGATGATCCTATTGCCTTTTGTTTCCCAAGTTTTATGTTAGGACTTATTATATGTGGGGTGAACAAAGGAACAATGGACTGAGAACTAGATGATTCATATTGTGAATTGAAGGATAATTTATCTTTACCTCGGGCTTGGCGGTCTTGACACCTTCCAAGAGGATGTTCTCGATGCGATCCGTTTCTTGTCCAAGAGTCGTAAAGATATGTTTGCATAATTTTGTTGTTCCACGGGTGACTCACATGTTCTACTGAATGGCTCACCAAAAGTGTTTTTGGAAATACTTTTATTGGAGATGCTTTACACTTTCTCCTTAGCATTTTCTGGAACTTGGATAGACTCGAAGGGCGGATGGACAGATTCCTCGATCTTTCCACTTGAAGTCTTCCAATCTTTTGATACCTTTTTGATGACATTCAAATTCTCTTGATCTGATTTTAGAGCTTGCAATTCGGATTTTAGATCAGACCTTAATTGTTTTTTTGATTTGAGGGCTTGAAGTTCAGATTTGAGGTTTTCTAATTCAGACCTTAATTCCTCCAAATCAGACTGTGGGTTTTTCTTTGGTTTGAAGAACTCTTCAAGATATTTGATCTGACTCTTCTCATACCAATCAAAGAAGAAGATATGTCTTTTTTGATCTTTCATTTCTTTGTACCAAACTTCTCTTATTCTTTTGATATAAGGATTGTCAACATTTTTATAATATCTTTCAAGTTTTTCCTTATTTTTGGGAAGATCAAGTTCTTTCTTAAGGAGGTCCTTATCTATTTCAAACTCTTGATCTTCTTCTAATTCATAGACAGAATTGATATTAAATCCTTGATTTTCTTCTTCTAATTCATAGACAGAAGTAATCTCAAATTCCTGATACTCTTCTACTTCCTCTATAACATTGATCTCAAAATCTGAGATTGAGGGCTCATACGAATTATCCTCATAGGTTGCATAGACAATTTTGTTTGGCTTTAAAACAGGTCTATTATCAAGACTAACAGAGGATCTAGACTGAACGAAATTCATTCTTTTGAGGAAAATGTTATCTCAACATCTCCATCAGTGTTTCACCATGGATTCTATTTCATTATTTTGGGTGATCTTTGGTTCTATTGCTTGGGGAAGAATCCACTTCTCAGGAAGGGTTATCTTGTCCCAATTCAAGGTTTTTGGTGTGATAATATGATTTCTGGGATTGGCTTGGAGGAGAGTGGATAATCCTTTTGGCGTATTTTGCTTTGCACAAGGAGCTAAGGTGGTCATGGCTTTGAAACAGATCCTATAGGTTACTGAAATGTTTTCACTTCCAGGTTCAAGATCAAAGCCAGATGTTTGTAAGCTCAAAGACAAGACCTTGTGGATATTTGGATCAGAAAGAGATACAGAAAAGTCTGGGAATGTGTTAAAGAACACTGGACCATTACTAAGACTGGCCTCGACCATTCCTAGTAGGGAATCATTAAATCTTTTATTTCTGCAATCTCTTAGACAAGCCAAAACAGAAGTGTTTAAACCTTTTCGAGATAAGGATCGGATAGCAACTTGAACCAAACCGAAATGTAGATAATGATACTGAGGCTTTGCTTTTATACGATTGATTTCCTTTACAGAAAGGAGATGCAAAGTTTCATGCAAAGAACTAATAGAAAGGGATTTTTCTATAGTTTTAATATAGTAATCAGACCTTAAAGCAAACGTGCCTATATGATATATATCCTTAATATTTACTTTAGGTACTTTCCAGTTTGCAATACTTTGCTCTAAATCTTCAAAGCAAACAGACGAAGCATTCTTAACTGACATCGTTTTGATAGACCTATTGTTACCGCTAGAGGCTTCTGATTTATCAGTTACACCTAGAGACCTTGCTAACCAAGACATCTTATACGTAGATAAAGGAGAATGGATAGGTAGGAACTCTTTTGGACCAACGGCGGGAAAATCCCACAATTAAGATCACCTTAGAAAGACGGTTTCAGACAACGGCGTGGTAAACCCTTAATTCCGATCAACCTAGAACTTTAGCAAGCTAGCCTGCATAACGATTTATGCCACTTACTGCGCTCTCTTGACGACTTACTCGGCCACGCGACCGGGTTCACTTGCTATCGGCTTCGGATCTACGCGTCTCAATAATCATCGCTCTCTGGGATCTCATATATATATATATATATATATATATATGTATATATGAAACCTTTTTCGTATTCCTGAGAGTACATACTTTCACTTTTAATATACCATTTAAAAGATTATTTTATACCTCTTGGTTACTTTCGATATATTTAAATACTAATTCTAAGATACTCAATACGATTTGGTTAAAAAAATTTTATCAGAACTCTTTATTTTTGCTAAATACACTTTTACATGTATAAAAAGAGTACATATATAAATTATGTTATAAAAAGTGGACTTTGATAAAAAAAATTATGAAACTTATTTTGAAGTATTTTATAATCATTATTAGAGTATACTCAAATAGATAAAAAATATATATATAATAATACTATTAAAAGGGTATATTAGAAGTAGAAGTACGCACTTCCAGGAGTAACTATTTTCTTATATATATAGTCTTAGGGGAGAAAGGAAAGAGAAGGCAAACAATTCATTGTTCATCATCCCCACTTCTAGAGTACACAAGGCTCTTGGCAGCCCCCTAGTGGTGTCTCCATAGCCGCTTGTTTACTGTTTGCTTGTAGCCACAACAATAACAAATTAAAATTATGGCCTATGTTATTCTATTGCCATTGCAATCCCCGATAGTACCCAGCTACCAAAACTCAGTTGACTCTCTTTGTTCCTACTCCCTACTGACTGTTTGGGACGCTACGAAAGTCCTTGATTCCGAAAGTGGCATCTTTGTAACTGAGCTCCCAATTCACTAATCGCATTAAGCAAGAGTCTTTGAAAAAGCTATCTTCCTTGGTAATGCTTAGAACAGGAACAGCGAATCATCACGTCACAAAGCGATGTATCCTAGCAAACAGGCCAAAATGCTATGGTGTACTGTTGTAATGCTAACAAGTCTCTTCATTATTCGTAAAGTAATCTGCTTTTTTATTTTACAGTTTATTTTGCATGTATTCTCCTTCATGAGTCTTTTATAATCAAAGAAGTGTTTTCATTAAATAGCCAGACATCTTATTGGACAGAACCACTCTGGCAGTCTGGCCTACCTTGGTCCAAGGTGTAAAAATGTTCATCAAGGAAAATCTTTTGACATATGAATCAATTTTCTTTTGCGGACTTGTTCAGAAAGATAATTAGACACAATTGTATTATTGTTGCTAAGTACCAGAACATATGTGATTTGTGAGCTTTGAGAAACCAAGATCTAAGCAGACACATGATTAGTCTGGCAGACACTCTTCAGTTGCTGATGGTAAAGCGCACACTGGAAGCTCGGGACCTCATCAGTAATTTGTCAGGAAGTAGAAGGCATGCATGGGTTCTGCCTATAGATATATCTCCTTGCCCAATACAAATAGTTGAAGAATGCAAAGGCTCCAAAGGCAGAAAGGAGCCAATAGAAGCGATCAAGATGGGTATTGTTTAAGTTGTGTCCTTCTAGCCAGCCTCTTCCACTGTAATGGCTAGTAACATCATTAACAATTTGTATTATCAAACTGCCCATTAAAGAAGATAAACCAATCATGCACCAAAATATGGCTGTTCCCATGGACTTCATTCCCTTGGGCACCTCACTGTTGAAGAACTCCAGTAATCCAACAAAAGTTGTCGAGTCATTGATGCTCAGAAAGAGTAGTGGCCAACTCAGCCAAAATACAGACAAGGGAACAGCTGAGTCTGAGCCCTCTAACCCTTTATCTATTACCATGCTCTTCCTTTTCATCTCAACTAGAGCTGCAGCAGCTGTTCCTAGCACCAGTGCTACATTGCCAACACCGACACGTTGCAAATGAGTTACACCACTGACATAACCAGTGATATTCCGCATTATTGATACAAAGAAGCGATCATAAAGAACTAGTATCACTGACTGCAAGATGCCTGATATTATTAAAAGCGATGCTGGTGATATGTGGATCTTTCCAAGGCTTCTATTCATGGTGCCACCTTGCTGCACGACAAATGTCAAGAATAGCGGAACAGGTACATAGGCGAGTGCAGAGCTGATGAAGATTGGAAGCATCCGAAGAAGAATCTTTGCCTCCTCAACTTGGTTTATGGTGCAGGTAGACCAAGATCCAGTGCTTCCAGCACGAACTGTAGCTTTATCAAGGAATCTTGCATAGGAGAAGTGTGGAATAAGTGAATAAATTTCATTCATATTAGCAGTGATACTAAAATACATGAAAAAACTGTCTAATCTAAGAAAGAACATTGATGCTACAAGCAAAGTATTTCAAAGGAACACATATGAAGCATATTTATGAGTAGACAGACTTATATCAGTTCCCTACTTCTTTTCAGAAGGCCCATATTACGTTCATGTGTTTGTACAAGTCACTTCGAATAACATAATTGCTTTCAAAAAGTAATAATTGTCTAGCATCTAGAGTAAATCATTCTGAAGCTAGCACTCACTTGAGCCCCTCTGTGTGTGGAAGTACTTCAGCGCCACCATGGTTTTCATGTGCTAGAGACCCATCAAAATCAGCAGGTAATTCAAGCTTTCTATTTCTGATAGCAACCACAAAAACCTGACAACAGATTAAAAAGTTAAATAAAATATCATCAGATTCCAAATGCTATAACATCGATGATTCAAATTAGCTTTATTGTTTTAACAAGTTACTTGCTTCAAAACATATACCATGATTTATATCTACTGTAAAAATATTTTCGCGTTCAAAGAAATTTTGAATACAGGATTGTAATGAATCAGCACATGAGAATATTAGACCTTCAATATGCGAGTTAGAGGGCTTCCCTCTGGTATCAGGAGTCGATAGAAAGAGAAACCACCAGCCATTACTACTTCTCCTATTAGAACAAGAAGGGCAGAAACAGCAAAGCCAATCTCCCACCCTTTGTAATTTTCAATCCAAACTATGAGAAGCATTCCTGCAATTGATCCAAATGATATCCCAAATGTGTACCAGTTGAAGAAACTGGATTTCTGCTGCTTCGACTGTGTCATCACTGTCAAACTGGTCACCTCCAAAGATGCAAGGCAAGCACGAATGCATCCTTCACCAAGTGCGATGCTGTAGATTGCAACAAAAGAAGAGCAGCATTGGGGCCGTGGACTTGACACAATCACTCAAGTTCCGTTGGTATCACAGTTTGGCGGATGAAGTGATGGTACATATGCTTGCAGTGATAACAATGCATACCCCTGCAAGGAAGTCCAAACAGAACAAAAATTATTCGTATAACAAGTTAACGGCAGAAGTAACATTGTCCACAAACATGGCAACCTTTATAATGTGTAACTGCAATTATGGCTAATGAAGTTAGTGTTTGCTAATAAATTATAATGCTGGGGTGCAACTAGTTGAATGTACTCAATACTCATTTGTTAGGGGCCATTTTCAGATATAAATTTGTTCATCCCCTATTTATAAATGTTTGCTACATGAAAAACAAATCTACTGTGAGTTAATAAAATAGTTACCGCATGTCATCACTCTAAGAGAGTAAAAAATGGCCATTGACAATGTTGTTGTCGTGAAAAAGACTATTATTTACGAGCTATGAACTCAATCGGAATAGATCGAATTTTTCCATGTAGTGTAGTTTTTAGTACAACCACAAAAGACCAAGTTATCTCAAAAGGAGCAAGTTTTTTTTAAAAAAAAAGGTTTGCTAGGGCAAAAGTAAACTTCTGGATTTCAGCTAAATATTCTTCAAACAAGTATCCTCTTAGGTATTCTGTGAACAGAAGATATACGCAAACCCAATGATGGCTAACGACCTGAGATATCAAATGCAAGATGTCAACAGTAACACAATTCTCAACTCTATTTATCTGCCTTGTATGGTCAAGAAAAATGGTTATATCTTGTTGTGCACTCTACAATAACCATGTGTAAGTAATTTCACTTTATCAATCTGAGTTGGGTAGAAGGCGTCCATGTTAAGCAGTGAAACAAAAACAACAACCTGGATTTGTCCATTTTCTCAAACAAATAAATTAACAATCCCAACCAGGCAAGAGAATTGACCCGTCTTGGTTGTTGGATTTAATGATTAATAAAAAATAAAGGTAACATGAACAGCGTTGTTGTAAGGCGTAAATATTTACCAAGAACTCAAAGGATCCAAACATCAGTATGGTTTTAAACCGTGTGATGTAAGAATCTGATATGCAAGCCCCTAGTAAAGTGAATGCACAAGTTCCCCCAATGAAGTTTGTAACTGTTGTTGAAGAACGTGCAACCCCCATGTGCATAACACCATGAAGGTACACAACCAAATTCAAGATATTTGGTACGTTAGCCATGTTTGTCATTACTGCCATAACTGCAGAGACAGAGAGCATTCACAGAAATAAGCGTGTGATTAATCCTGTAGTTACTTCATAACTATTGGTGTTTCGTCAGAAAAGAAACGCATACTACTGGAAAATCAACATCAATTTGAACAGATCTTCTTCACACTTACAGTTGACAAAGTAGGATGCTCTAACACCTCCATGTTTATCCTTGTCGATCATCTTCCCTTTCCAGTCTACGAACCCCTGAGTCATTGTGGTGCTCTCAGGGTAAGTCCTGACTCTTCCAAACTCTTCTTATTCTGGTACTCTTTGATGCAAGAAGGATGAAGTAGATATTCAACTTTCATATTTATAATAAGATTAGCACATAATGTTAGAAAAGGACTAGGAGTAGGAAATGATATTGAATTCAATGATCACATAATGTTAGAAAAGGACTAGGAGTAGGAAATGATATTGAATTCAATGATGCTTACTGCTTACTAGTTTCTGACCAAAGCCAGAAAGAATACGAGGTACATTGTTGATTATATATAGCCCAGCTGTAAACCACGAAACCTTGCATCATCTGTATAGTGCCAGTGTCTACGCTTTAGTTTACAAAGGAAGAATGCTATCCATGATCAAAATCGAGTAGATAAGTAGAAACTTCAACCGTCATCATTAACCACGCCAACAAATCTTCTGCAAACTGGAAATAAACTGCGGCCAAATAGTTTTTCAACATACAGACATCAAAGTTGGGCTTGTACGTGTATTGCCCCCACGTCCATCATCACCACATGGTTTCAATTAAACAACTCAAACCTGTTTATCTTATCAGGTTATGATGTCCTGAATCCGATGAACCAGTATTCATGATTTTTTTTTTTGGAGACCTGCCCTGCAATCAAATTGGTGTCGGGAATGTGAGCCTTCGCGCTCTGTTTACCGTCCAGTCATTAGTCTTACTCCAATTCCGCGCCAGAGAAAACAGCCTATCTTGCCAAACGTGACCTGATGAATGGGGCATAACATGGAAAAGACAAAAACAGCGAGACCAAAACGAGAACGCAAGGCTCCGACCAAAGCATGCCACCTTAACACAAGGCCACCAAGAACACGCAATGCCATTGTGCCAACCAAAGCCTGCGCTTTCTGTCTAAACATCACACCTTCAGCGCCCGAGCAAGAAGCCCAGCGCCAGCAGACGAGGCTGCTCGGTGAAGCATTTCGTCGAACAATTGAAGGGCATTGCGTCGGGACCTGCAGGTAAAGCAGGCAGGCGACCCGTCGATCGCTCCGAGGACTGCTTCATTCGCAGAGACGGATGCCGGCGTGGCCGCTTCTTCGGCCAGCCCGCACGCTGCGAACATGGGATCCCATAGAGACGCCATGCCATTTGCACAAGAACCGGTGTCACTCCAACATCACGGCGCGATTTCGCCGTTCCACCGCAGGGCGGAGGGGTCCTGTTGAAAACTAAAGGAAACGTTTTAAAAAGCCCCCCGCACGTAATGAGGAGTTTCAGAAACACCCTCCTGCTAGTGCTTTGGTGCTCTACTATGAAAAGTATTCACGAATCTCAAAGTTCCAACTATTAGGGTGCAAAAAGCCACAATTTTTGTACCGTCAATCTGCCATGGACTTCCAGATGTAACAGATTTCGCTCACAACATGGTGAAAACCTCTCTCTCTCTCTACAACAGTTACACAAATGTAAAGTATTGGAAGTACTATCCAGGATCAAATCCAACCAATCAGCTATCGGCATATCACAACAAATATTAGTACATGGTAACAATACTGCTTTGCAAACTAGACTAATTCATGGGCCTAGTCAATTATACAAGCATGCCTTCTCTGAAGTGAATGGAGATGCAGGTGCAGTTGATGGCTTGTTGCCTTGTTCACCAGCTGCACCAGGAAGGTGGCCAGCAATGATGCGAGCCCTGGCTCGCACCAGAACAGTGCCACGGCAATCGATTTCATGCCCTGTGGTGCCTCACTATTGAAGAACTCAAGGAGCTCCACGAACGACGTCGCATCTGATATGATACGCCGAGCAACAAGAACTGAGGTGCGAGCCAGAAGAGGGACATCTGCACAATGGCTTCCTTCCTCTTCCTCTCAAATACTGCTGCAATGACCGAAGCGACTATCATGGAGGTAAAGCCTATGCCGATACACTGCAGGCGAGTGATACCACTGACGTAGCCCGTGTGCCTACGGAAGAATGGCACAAGGAACTGGTCATAGATGGCGAGCATTAGCATCTGGAATGTGATGGGAATGACAAGGAGCGCCGCGGGGGATATAGGGATCTTGCCTAGCCATGTGTGAAAGAACTGCCTTACGTGGTCGTGAGCGTACCTCACATGGTCGTGAGCTCCGAGTACTCTGGAGTCTTCTGTGCTCATATGAACAATTCTCCGACTACTATGGTACTCAGATGAACAGTAATCCAACTGCTACAGTTCTCAAATGAGCAGAGCTCCACCTACTACAATACTCGAATGGTCAGTGCTCCGACTGCTACAGTACTCGAAATGTTGCAGCGCTCGGGCTTCCTACAGTACACAGACCAACCAACTCTATGATAACACTTTTGAGAACGCACACACAAGCACAACATAGTAGTTTTGTGACGTGTAAACTTCTCATTGTCTTTTCTAATTTTCTCCCCTTTATGTACTACTGAATACAACAAACGGTTACAAATTTTGATGGTGTGTTACCACCTGTAAATACCCAACATTATGATCAGTAAATACTCAACTAATGTAGAGAGCTAAATGCAGAGAAACAGTCGGTAAACAGACTCTTAATACAAACTTAATTCCTACTTCTAACCGACTTATGCATGATCGAAAGAACTTTAAACAAAAAATAAATATGCAGTTAAATTACTTAACAAACACCCCCTAATTTCGCTGCACCTCCTTGATTCCAATCTTGTTGTGCATCTCCAGGAACTTAACTTGCCCAAGAGGCTTTGTCAAGATATCTGCAAGTTGGTCATTCGAACCAATGTACTCAACCCCAATCATTCCTTCTTCAACACATTGCCTGATGAAGTGATATCGAGTCTCGATGTGTTTACTGCGATCATGGAACACCGGATTCTAGCAAAGAGATATCGCAGACTTATTATCTACCTTAGAGTGTCGCTTTACTGGGTTCCATCTTTGTCAAATCAGCAAACAGACGTGTGAGCCAAACTCCTTGACATGCAGCGGTCGTGGCAACAATATACTCCGCCTCGCAAGAGAACAATGCTACCACCTTCTGTTTCTACGACTGCCAGCTGATCAAACTCTTACCGAGGAAGTACAATACTCTCATGGTACTCTTATGATCGTCGACATTGCCTGCCATGTCAGAGTCACTGTAGCGATTAACTGTGGTTGAACCTTCTTCTTAGCATAGAAACAACCATAATTTCTTGTCTCGGTGATGTACCGCAGTACATGCTTTACGGCACTCTGGTGTTCTACTGTCAGCTTTTCTATGAAACGGCTTACATAGCCTACTACATAGACAATGTCCGGTCTTGTGTGAACTAAGTACAGGACACTCCCCACAATACTACATGTACAATCAAAGATCTATTGGTGCAATAGTACTTTCCTTGCTTAGCTTCAATCGTGCCTCCATCAGAACTTGACACGGATTGCAATCCATCATGGAACTTCTTTCAAGAATCTTGGATGTATAAGCTCCTTGGCTTAATGAGATCCTGTAGGCATTCGATCAACCTCGATGCCAAGATATAAGTGAGCAGTCCCAAATCACTCAACTTGAATAGCCACTTCATCTCTTCCTTGAATTGGGTAATCTCCTATGAGTATGGTCCGTGATGATTAGATTATCAACATACACTCCTACCAAAGAAGTGCGACTTGCCATCTCCTCACGTGTACATGGCGTGTTGAGTCACTCTGTGAAAACCAAGTGACAACAGACTTGTGTCAAGCTTGGTGTTCCACGCCTTGGTGCTTAGCGCAACCCATAAAGAGCTTTGTACAACCTTAGCACCTTTTTCTTCGTGGCCCTCGTGCACAAACCCCGAGGCTATGTGACGTAAACCTCTTCTTCGAGCTCTCCATTCAAAATGCAGATTTCACATTCATGTGGTGGAGTTGCTAGCCCTCATGCGTCATGAATGGCCACCAAGAATGCAGACGGACTCTATACTGAGCCATCACGCATACACCTCATCTAAATCCATGCCTTAACACTGCACATAGCCTTTTGTGACAAGGCGCGCTTTGTGCTTCACCACAACTCCTTGAGAATTCTTCTTTATCTTGTACACCCATTTGAGTCCAATCGCTAATGACCTCTTGGGAGATCAACCAACTTGCAGGTACCATTTTCTTCAATTGATTGTATCTCCTCAACATTGCTTAGAGCTAGTTTTGGTACTTCTCAACATCAGCAAAGCTCACAGGCTCCTCAAATGCAAGGAAAATAAGTTCACTAAAGGAGTCAGCCAACTCGTATACCGAGGTGTTGTTGTACAAGTTTTCCAATGTGCGGTAGCATCATGGCCCTTCAATTGTTAAAGTCGATTCACTTGGTGGAGTAGCAAACTCCACCCCCTTTTCTGAAGGTATAGCTGGGGTTGGTGTGCTTAGCAACGATGATGTCTGCTGGTTCACATCGGGTTCACCACTGGATGCCATGTATGTTGGTGTGGACTGACCCGATATCTCTATGGATTCTTCACCTGTACTTGGGTGAGACAAGTATTCAACTGTAGATATCTTACCAAGTTCTGGAGTACGCAAATCGTTGTAGGCAGTCCAGTCTTATTTGGTCTCCTCATCGAAAATAGCATTACACGTCGCATGAACCCGCTTGTTCATAGGATCATATGCCTGATATGCCTTGGCGCTAGGCTCTTATCCAATGAAGACCATCGGTGTACTCCGATCTTCGCTATCTTGACATGCACCACGCACCCGAACATGCGAAGATAGTGCATGTTTGGCCGTCGGCCATGCCATGCCTCGAACGGAGTCTTGACTTCAAGACTTTGAGTTGGGGCTCGGTTGAGGATGTACACTGTCGGCCGTAGTGATCGCCTTCCCGAATCGGCTAGCATGAACTTGGCTTCATCATGCTCCTCGCCATTGCAACCATCGTTTGATTGCGTCGCTTGACCACGCCATTTTGTTGTGGCGAATATGGCGCGGTGAGATGACGAACAACGCCTCAATTTGCACAATATTCTTTGAACTCTACAGATGTGAATCGTAAGCGTGGCACATGAAGCTTCCTCCTAACCTCCAACTCAGTGCTTGATTGCTTCAACCACCTCATCTTTAGTTTTGAGAAGAACCAGCCACATGTATCGGCTAAAGTCGTCGACTAGAAGCAGAAAGTAGTGTCTACCTCCAAGAGTTGTCGGAGTAATCAGTCTGCAAAGATCACCATGTATGAGGTCCACCACATGATTAACTCGGTACCTGACCTCATGAGGAAATGAGGCTTGTCATTGCTTCTTAGTCAAATAGCTAATACACAATTAATCCATTTGATCAATTTGAGGAAGTCCTCAAACCATCTCTTCTTGAGCCAACCTCGGAGTGAGTGGAAATTCAAATAGCCGAAGTGTTCATGCCATCGCCATGCCAAGTCCCCACTTCGCGCTAATAGGCACACCGGTTGCGCAATGTTGAGGTTAAGCACATAAAGCCGGTTACGTGTGCGGCACCGTGCCATCCGTCGTGTCCCGCATCTTGAGGGTGGGGACGAGGCGACTCAGTTGGAAGTGGTCCGTACGCGAATACCCCGACGGGTTTGAACCCTAGACCCACGTTGGAGAGACATTTATCTACAAACTATGGTACTTCTATTTATCATATTATTATTTTAAATCGTCCAAGCGGTGCGCAACCTGTCAACGTGTCGCTCCAGAAATTTCGTTTCTATTTTCTCTAAAGAAACAATTTAATTTAATTTTTGTCTCCCCAGCACATCGAGCACCGGAAAACTGTACGTTTGCGCCGGCAACGCGCAAATTAATTTCACGTACAAGATTCGACCTGAAGTTTCTTTTATCCGACACTGAACTTTTCCATGACGAGATAATATCAATATATGCAACCAGGCAACAGAATGGCGATCTCTAGACACCACCACGTCATACAGTTTGTATCTGCATCCAGTTCTTTTTAAAACTTCCTTAAAAAGGGGCGCCGCCGTTGTCGCCTCCGTGCAGAATGGGAGATGGCGGATGGTCTACGGTGCAGCACCCAAAAGGCTCTGGTGGTTGCCCTGGTTTCCCCATGCCCTCTCCTTCCATATGAGCTCAATCTGCTCAAAGCTCAGGCCCTTCGTCTCCGGCACGTACTGCGCCACAAAGATGAAGGCCAGCACCGCGACCCCGGCAATGATCAGGAACGTCGGGCCGGTCCCAACCAACCCCACAATCGAGAGGAATGTTTGCGCCACGATCAGGTTCGAAACCCAGTTGACAGTGGCCGACATGCCCCCACAGAGTCCGCGGTAGGCCTCGGGGTAGATCTCGGAGTTCACAGCCCAGGGGACTGGACCCATGCCTGGGGAAAAGAAGGCGATGTATAGGGCGAGGCTTGCCACTGCGAACCATCCTAGCGCGCCTTGGCAGGCGCCGTTGAGTGCGCTCACACACAGGCTGGGCGATGCCTGCAGTACGAAGGCCATCGCGAGCATGACAAGGGAAAGCACGACGCCAGCCAAGCTCGTAAGGGCCAGACGGCGGCGGCCACAGCGGTCGATGAGGTGGATTCCAATAATGGTCCCAGCCGCGTTCATGGCAGCGACGATGAGGGAAAGGAGCAAGGCCAACTTGTTGGAAGTGAACCCAGCCATCTGGACGATGGTGGGGCTGTAGTACATGACAGTGTTGATGCCAGTAAATTGCTGGAAGGCCTGCATTGTTTGATTAGCACACGTTAGAAAAAATGCCATGCATGAAATTGTATCCTGCGTACAGGACACATAGCAAAGTATCCTGTCTGCGTCACTACTAACTGGATCTCAGAAGCTTTTGAAACATGACACGAAACACCTTAGCTCTCTTGCTTGACATAGCGCCACTCTTGAACGGATTTAAATGGTCATACTGACAGTGACAGAATGAAAAGCATGACTATGTCCACTGCTCACAGCATTATACGTTCTTGAAATGATCATTTCCAGTGTATATGTTCTGGTCTGAAAATCAACTTTCATAAAAGTGAAATGTTTTTGTTTGGGGATGCAGTGAATCACCAAAGCATGTATACTCGAAACTCTTGGCTGTGTGGTGGGGCATTTGCCCTTTAGATATCTTGGCATCCCCATTCATTATAGGGAACTCAGGAGCTCTGAGCGGATTGGAGTTGAGGAAAGATTTGAGAAACATATGTCAGTTGGTGGTATAGTTGTGTCGATTAATTCTTGTTTGAATAATCTTCCACATTATATGTTCTCCTTTTTTTCATGCTCCTAAGGGTACTATCAAAAGAATTGACCCGTCAGGGCCCATCGATGCCGGCAATGACTGGTGGGAGCAGCAGAACACAGTATAGAACCTCATGCAATGTTTATTTGTCTCACTTTTGTCTTTCTCCTTGGGTTGAGCTAATTGCAATGTATTTTCCATTTCAGACATTGAGGGGATGCACAAAGTTCAAGAATGCATTGTTGCTTCACAAGGACTTGATGGAGGTGATCTTTCGTATGCACTTTGCATGAACAGCATGCTACGGTTCCTGGAGCAAGCTGGCTCAATGTGGACTCCAGCTCTGACGACGACATCGGCACGCAGTAGTTCAGTTCGACAAGTTCATCGCGCAAGAGGGCCGACAAGTAGACCGCTGTGACTCCTAGAAGTCTCGAGGCAGCACAACCAACAAATGCATGGAACGCATTTGCAACATGTACGAGAGATCCATCACGGGTTGTGTTGCCTCTGCCATTGCCGAGCAAGAAGTTGTGCGCAAGGAGGTAGCCGTGTTGCTCAAATTGGTGATTGCCGACAAGAACCCCGAGGGCACAGACGAGCACTTCTACTCATGTACATTGCTCACGAAGAGAAAATGCAGGGATGTCTTTGTGACACTATGAACACCGGAGGGACGCGTTGCTTGGCTACACACGACATGGTGGATCTACCTGGCACGCGATGGGGCGGGTGGACTCTGATCATCCATGTTCACTTCTCTTAGTACTGTAGTGTTGTGGCGTTGGCGTCTACTTATGTTGGCCGATGTTTTCTTTCTGGACTGTGTATGTTGAGTTCGCATTAGATGTATGTGTGTATTGAGTTCTGTTGAACCGATTGTTTGTGCAGGTTGCGTTCATTCCACACTTCATTCGTTTCCTTGATTAGAAGTTGACTTTCATTCTATCTTTTGTTGTGGATGTTGATAAATTTGTTCTCGCAGAATAATTTGTTATTTCTGATTTGGTTCCTACTGTTGAGATTGTCGATATTTACTAATGACATGTGGACTGTTACTACTCTTTAGTAATGAAATGATGGCTATAGTTGCATTGTTCGTAAGTCTAATGTTGAACGGTTCACGTGCTTTTTGCAGACGTGCCATGTCGGGCCACAAAGTCGACGGCATTACCGACGACGACATCGCACCCGCCGTGTTGGAAATGACTATGATTAGACGTTTTGCGAAGATGGCCCCGTGTCATCCAGGAGGCTTCACAAAGAGCCCATGCAGACTGGACTTGAGTGGGTTGACGAGCAGCTTGCATCGCCTCAGTTGTGTCACGACGTGTTCAGAATGGGAGGAGATGTTTCCAAGTGCTGCACAATACACTTGTCCGCACTATGGGTTGTTGTCGTCACCCGGCATGACCTCCAAGGAATTATGGATGGTGGGTGCGCCACAAACGAACAATCAGGTTCAGAACAGGTTTGGACTTTCTCCCCCCTAAAAACATAGCTTATATGTTTGAGGGCTAGTTACAGGGTTTTGAGAAGTCCTTATGGCATGTAATCTGTGTTGGGGCAGCAGCTGTTTGTTGGTCAATCTGGAAAGCAAGCAATTCAGCTTGTTTTGACCATAAATGGCTAGCTTATCCAAATGACTTAAATCTTCTCTGTTTGTCATTGGCTCCACCCCTGGTCTCTTTTGCAGAAACAGGGCAGACGGGAGCTGGTGGTTCAAGGGGCCAACAAGTTGGCGATGGTGGCTACTGACATCTTCAGCAGGTCAGGAGGATGGGAAAGTTCAAGGCTGCTTACTCAACCTGCTGTTTATCTTAGGTTCAAGGCTGCTTACTCAACCTGCTGTTTATCTTAGTGCTAGCAGTTCAGCTTTAGTTTTTGACCCTTAGAAACAAGGAAAAGACTTTAGTCTGTTATGTCTGTATCCCTGTTGCTTTGTGCTTTTGTTTTGTGCTGGAACTTTGGTTATCTGTTTGAAAAAACAGAGGCCAGAGATGTATTGGTACTATCTCCTTAAGCCAAAAAAAAAAATATCAGTATCCTCATTTATCAAATGAATAATCATGAGTACTGTCATACCGAACATACCTGAAGACCAGCTCCAGCAAAAAAAGCTAGCCTTAGTTCCTTGGACTTGAAGATGTCCAAATAGCTCCCAGTACTGTCAGACTGGAATTCATGCATGGAAGATGAAGCAAGTAGCTCTACCTCTTCCTCTAACCGATCGGAGTCATAAATCTTCTCCAGGACAGCAATAGCTTTTGCCTTCTCATCCTGTAAAGAAAAATTAATATAAGAGCAGAATAGTATATCAAAGATATAATACATAACTGGACCAAAAGTCGATAACCTTCCAGTAAAGCCAACGGGGAGATTCTGGAAGAAAAAGCATCAGCACAAACTGTACAACTGCAGGCACAGCAGCAACTCCAAGCATCCAGCGCCATGTTCCAGGAACCTATGACATGTAGCAGGCATATTATTGCAAAGAAGTACTGATACAACAACAACATATGAATATCTCCACTGGAACTCTCTTAACAAATATGGTGCCATACGACCATATCCCCCCCCCCTTTAATGTTTCATACTTACATAATATATATTGTTTTCTTTAATGCAGGTTAAAGGGCCTCTTCTTTTCAGCTTCTAAAAATTGTTTTTCGGTTTTTCTACAGTAACTAGCTTTCAAACGAAGTGTCTTTTCAATGCGAAGTCTACAGGTTGATTGTAGTACACGCTGTAGAGACTTCATTATATCGGCCAAAACCATACGCAAGTTTCTGTTACTCCGTACTTTCTCACGAACAGCCCAAAAACTATAAGTCACAGCTAAAAGCCATAAGTCTAAGTCAAAAAGAACAGACCCAAAATCCTATTGGCCATTGTTTTCTTTAATGCAGGTACTTTTACTTAACAAACAGTGAATAGGTCATGAAATCATATAGAGTGCCAAGCAATGGCAAAGTGTGCATTTGACAGAAATATATAGCACTAAAGTAGCTAATACAAAGAACTTCCAGAGAAATATGGAGCATTTCACCGACACCAAACAACACCTTCTTGGTAATAAATCCATTGCTGTTGGTAGGGGAAGGCCGGCTCTCGTTCATTGATAGAAAAGTGTTACGCAATTAACTAGCACCAACAAGAATGTTGACGCCATAAAAGATATATACATAAAAGGGTAAAGATTAGGACGAACTTGTCACCGATGCTGTGAAAAGCTTTCTCAAGAGAGTTCATCTTGAATACAGCATGACAGATGCAACTTTTGACATGGTTCTTGTGCAGGGGCAACACACCCAAGTATCAGTACAGGTATGAGGATTATCTTAAATTTTCAGTGTTGGTACAATGTAAAGTTATATGCATTAGTATACTCAGATTCGTCAAGATAGCGAGAGCTTGCAAAGCAGCTGAAACAAAAAATAGTTGCATTATTTTGCTGAGTTTTAAGATAAGATGCAAGCTCATAAATATATTTGCAGTTATGTTCCTTCAGAATTGTACTCCATAACTTGTTTTGCCCAAGCACGACATAATTTTCAATTGCGGCATCATCTAGCTTGAAATGAATCCATTTCCAGTTGTTTCTATGAGAAGGGGACTATTGCTGAAAACCATTCCAAGTATAGGACTAATTAAAAAAGAGGCTGTTGATTAAGTCAGGGTTGAATATTACCTCAGTAAAGCCAAGATTGATCAGGTAGGAGAAGAATTGGCCACCAGTAATCATGAGGACATTAGTTGACACCAAACCTCCCCTAATTTCCGAAGGAGCAGCTTCAGCGATGTAAACTGGGGCCGTGACTGATGCTATACCCACACCCAACCCGACAAGGAGCCTTCCAAGAATCAGACTGTAAGGACCGCTCGCAGCACACATAACAAGTGAACCAAGCGCGAACATCATGTCAGCAAGAAGAGTAGATAAGAGTAGACTTCTTACGACCGTATGCATCATTTATACAACCACCCCCAGCTGCACCAAGCATGGCTCCAACTAATGCCATGCTAACAACTGTCTCCTGGGGAAGAAACCAACTCAGTAGCTATGGAAGGAATATCATATTGTTAATGACCAGTAATTGGTTGATTAGTCTGAACCTGTAAGAAGTAATTGTCTTTGACTGCCGGAAATTCGTCCCGAATATACAGAAGGGCTCCAGATATGACACCTGACAACAGAAATTTCTTAGCTAAGCGTGCAAATTATATTGTTCTTTCAGCTCACAAGCTCTAAGCTTTCCAACTATGTTTAGTTGGAGACTTGGTCTACATTCTACAATATTCCTAACGTCCATTTCACTGCAAAGTTTATATATTTCCATCATCTATAAGGACCTAATAAAAAAATTCAGAACATCGAATTCAACCAAACATCAAGCGAATGTTTTCATGTGAAAATAACCCAAAAGCAAGTCCAAAGCAATCACATAATCTGTCCCTTCCTACAAGGCGAATAATTCTTAGCAACAGCAACCATGCTCCACGCAACAACCACAACACAGCATCGAATGCTCAAGTAAATGTTGCAAAAGAAACGACGGATACATCCATCTATACCTGTGTCGTAGCCGAAGAGGAATCCGCCGATTCCTGCAGCGCCGGTGAGCGCAAGCACGTAGCGGTTGCTGCAGAAGCTCATGTCCCTCTTCCCCGCAGCGTCCAGAAGCCCGGAACTCCCGGGCATGGACAAATCAATCGTCATGTTCGGTCTCACAAAAACTCCTCCCAAAATACAACCTTCAGCTCAACAGGTCCGAGCGCCGCCCCAAACCAAAGAAAACGGCCACAAATCGCTCAAGAATCCTATCTTTATCCACCAAGATGCAAGTATGGACTCCAAAATCCAACCTTTACGCGACCACGATGCTGGTTCGGGCCAGTGAAACCACCAAATCGAAAGAGGAAACGCGAATTTCTAGAACAAGGGAGAAATTTCAGGAACTGGTCCAGAACCAGAGGAGTTATTCAGGCCATGGAAGCAAGGAGAGACCAGAATTTGAAGCCAACGAGTCGCGACTTAGGAAAGATTTGTTCCTACAGCTGGGTGGGTGGGCAATGATCGGAGGAGAAGGAAAGGGAAGCTTACAAGTTTGGAGGAAAATTTGTTGGGGGTCCGAATTGATGCTTAACTTGGCGAGGATAGATGAAGTTGAGACGCCTCGAGTTTTACAACCAAAAGAAAATGGTGGTTTCTACGCTTTTTGTTTTTGCCTCCGTGGAAATCGGGAGAGGAGTAGAGGACAACTCTGGTCGTCAAGTTTTCTATAGCTCGTTCTTAAAATAAAAACGAATCATGAGTCGGCCAGATCCACCCCCACATTCGTCCTCTCTTTTTTTTTCCTTTTCCACTTTCTTACGTGAGTGAGATTACGGGCGAAAACATCACCTACACATGTTTCCGAATTTCGGTGGAGCTTTACGATAGTATTTAGGGCATCTCCAATGGTCCTAGCTAGCAACTAACTAGGAGACTTCCACATCATCAACCAAATAGCTAGCATACAAAGGACTGTCTATAAGGATAGCTATTTGATACTTACATGCACACACGCTTATTTATAGAGATCGCCTCGTTTTATGTTATAGCCTAGTGCTTAAGGAAGAGCCGGCTCGATTTTTTTTGCATACTCTCTTTCCTCCACATAGGATTTATGCTGATGTGTACATGCAAATAGCCAGCTGACTCAGACCATTGGAGATGCCCTTAGAATGCGAAGGAACTATGCACGCATCGGTTTCCAGTAGTTGAAACTTGGGAGAGAAATGTACGACACATTGTAATTTAGTATACCCATATTTTTTCCATTGTTGTAGTGCTACAAATGTTGTGTTTATTGTAATACTGCAAACGTTGTTGGGTGGAATACACAAAAAAAACAAAAAGAGACGATAAATGGGTGTGGCCATACCATTTTAGTCAGACATGGTTGATTCGTTTAGCCCCCATGAAGGACAGTTCGGCACACGCAAAACGCCTCTAGGAGCTCCGTGAGAAGGATCATGGAGGCATCCTGCGTGGGCAAATTGACGAGAAGGGCTATTTGCTGCGCTGGACAGATAACACGTGGCGAGGCCCCGGCCGATCAGACGAGACGACATACGTACCAAAAACAGCTCGCCCTCCGTCGGGTTCTGCTGCTTCTCTCTGCCACTTCTTTTTAGTTCGTACCTTACAATTTATTATCTGATATATTTATGCATCATCAAAACTCTATAAAAATCCAGTAAAAAATTAGAGAAAAAACATATGATTCATGTTATATTGTGTTGCACGAATCGCCTCATTAAAAAACTTGGTCGAGAAACTTCAAAAAAACTCGTCAAGAAAAAAGAATACAATCCATTCTATTTCAATTAATCTATAGGATTTATTCTCTGGATACTCAATCTTCGTGATCAAAGTTTAATAGTGAGCTCAAGAAAAATCTCCCACTAAGTTCTGCACTTCTCTAAGTCTCATCATTCCAATTCCACGTATATATCTTTCAAAATTAGATGTTAAAAGTAACCTAATAAATAAATCTGCAAGATTTTCACACAACTTAGTATGCAGTACCTTAATTTCAACCATCTTTTGCAATTCATAGCATAAAAGAATTTGATGTTGATATACTTTGTGATATGACTCTTCACGTAACCCATTTGTACGTATGCAACACGAATTGTATTATCTTCATAGATAATTGTAAGAGCTTGTATGATGTTCAATCCATATAACTGCTGGATGTGATGAATCATCCGTCAAAGCCAAGCATATTTTTTTTGTGGAAATTTAGATTTGGATATTTATATGAATGTATCCCTATCCCAAACTAAGACAGAGTAAATAGAAACATGTACAGTATAAAACTTTGAAAATCACTATACGAGTTTAAGCAATCAGGCAGAATGTTGTATAACCACTTAAACGACTTTCTATGCAAGAAAGGCTACACGAACAATGAAAATTGTCTGTGTGTATTTAGACGACAATTCCAGAATGGATTTTATATAATCTCAGTATATTCAGATGATTTGAGTATCATCAGAATCTTGGATGATATAAAAGAAGCGAACTCTTACATAGAATTAGAGTTCAAAATTAAATATTTGGTAAAGCCAAATATTTTTTTTGTCTTGCAATTTGAGCATATTTCAGAAGTAATATTAGTGCATCAGACAGCTTACACTCAAAAGGTGTTAGAGAGATTTAGTTTTAAAAAGCATACCATTTAAATGTACCAATGGTTGAAAGATCTTTGTAGCAAGACAATGATCCGTACAGATCTAGAGAAAAAGGGGAGAAAGTTCTGGGACCGAAATATCCATACTTAAGTACAATAGGAGCATATATGTATTTAGCAAAATGCACTATACCGTATATCATATTTACTGTAAACCTACTAGCAAGGTATAATGCGGAACCTACTAAAAAGCATTGCCAAGGAATAAAGAATATCTTCTGATATCTCCAAGAAAATAAAGACCTTAAACTATTTTATAGAAAGAATCAAAATCTGAATATGACTGGCTATGCATATATTGGATATTTGTCATAACTGTATATCGCCTGATCACAAACAGGCTATGTGTTCCTATATGGTGGAATTGCCATTTCGTAAAAATTGTCTAAACAAAGTCTTGTATCTACTTCGACGAACCACTCAGAAATCATAGTACTGTACAAAGCCGTACGAGAATGTACTTAGTTTCGACGAATGGTTTACCACATACAGCAGTCATATAGATTGAACATCATGCAAGCTCCATAATTATCTATCAAGATAATACAGCTTATGTTACATAAGTACAAACGGGTTACGTGAAGAATCATGTCGCAAAGCATATCAATCCCAAATTCTTCTATGCTCATAAATTGCAAAAGATGGATGAAATTAACGTATTGCATACTAAGTAATGTGAAAATTTTGCAGATTTATTCACTAAGTCAATTCTAGCATCTAACTTTGAAAGATATGCATGTGAAATTGTGATGATGAGACTTAGAGAAGTGCAAAATTTAGGGTGAGATTTTTTTTGATGTCACTATTAAAACTTGATCACAAAGATCGAGTATCCATAGAATAAATCCTATAGATAAAATGAAATTGAGTGAATTGTACTCTTTTTCTCTTAACGAGTTTTTCTGAAATTTCTCGGATAAGATTTTTAATGAGGCAATTCGTACAACACAACATAACATGTATCATGTACTCTTTCTTCAAATTCTTTCATTGGATTTTTATGGTGTTTTGATAAAGCATGAACATGTCGGATGAGTGTTCAAGGGGAATTGTTAGGAAATTTGGGTCTATAAGCGTGGTACATTAGTGGACACTCTCTATTTAGTCTATAAGTAGAGATCCAATTATTATAAAAAACATAAAAATAGATAAAATCAATAAAAAATTTTTTTTATCTCTCTATATTTAATTTATTATTTACTATATTCTATATTTAGTCCATCTATTTTATAGAGGCGAGAATTATTCAGACACTCGTCAGGACGGTTTCTCACTCTCTGTAGCCGAGCGAGCGACTGAATCCACCAAGTCCCCAACCCAGCAATCCATCCTCCCCATTTCACCCTCCCCCACCCCACCCTCCTCCCCTCCGCCTCTGCCCTCGAATCCGCGCGGGGCGCCCGCGACCCAGGCCCGATTGCTCCCTCCTCGTGGTGGGCGCCGCTCCGATCCGCCTGATCCGCGCTGCTCCTGGGGCTTCGGCGCGCCGCGGCGAGCGCCGGCGGCGGAAGGGCGGCGATGGACTCCGAGGACGACATGCATGATGCGAACGACTCCGTCGACGACGACTTCTACAGCGGCGGGGAGGCCGGGCTCGCCGCCAGCGACGACGGCGACGCTGACTACGACTTCGCCGACCACGACTCCGACGACTCTGCAGAGCTCCTCTCCCACCGGCAGCAGGTGATCTCGGTTCCCAGCCTGGGACTAGGCGTGTGCTTGGAATGGCCGGGGGCCTAGCTTGCGGTTTGATCCGTTTTGATGCAGGAATGCGGAACTTTCAGGGTTTGTGAATCTAGGCGATCGATGAGATCGTTGTTGCCATGCTGCACGTATAGCAAGCGTTGTTCAGTAGACTGGGATGTGGCTCGGGCGAATGGTCTTGCATTGGTTTTCCTTATATGAATGTGCTGGTGCGAGCTAGGAACCTAGGACCTTCCTGAAACAATTGTACATTTATGCATTTATTTTTTAGAGTAAATTTCACAAAACCCCAGGTTTTGTCATCCAAGTTGCACAAAACCACATGCTTTTTGGCATGTAACACATAACCCTAAGTATTATGGTATTGCAATGTCACAAAACCTCACCCCTAGCAAACTCTAAGCTACTCTTACATCTAGGGCCCACTCGCAGGTTGACATGGCGCTAAGGATGGTCCAACCTTGCAGGCCATATGAACTTTGAGCTACACGTCGGATTCTAATGGTGAGCTACAGTGTTTCTTCTACCTCCCGCCACTGTGGGCTGAGCTTGATGCCGGTGGGAGGGAGCATGGTGAGCGATGGAGAGGGCCAAAACGGACTGCTCAGGCTATTTCACACCTAGGGAGAGGCGATGGGGAGCAAGAAAGTGCGGGGGGCAAGCGGCGGCGAGCCCTAGCTGTCGGAGGAACAGGAGAGCAAGGCAACACGGCAGCCAAGGCACTAGAAGCCGATTAGGCGCTAGGGGAGGACCACGAGACCGGGGTTCACGATGGCGGCACCGGCGCCGGGAGAGTACGGAGAAGGCTGTTGGTGATAGCTCGAACGGTGGCGAGGAGGGGCACGACGACGGAGGAGTGGAGATGGCGGCGACCCAAATTGGCGATGGTTACGGATACGCTACGTCGAGAGGAGGCTCTAGGCGAGAGGAATTGGTCGGAGAGGCTCGGAGTCGGCGGCAAGCGCAGATGGCCGGAGTCCTGGCGGGTGATCGCTCCAGCGAGCTGCGAGGGGAGAGAATCCAATTCAACGCGGTGAGAGTGAGAGGAAAACAAGGGGGTCACGTCGGTGTGCTCGACGGGGCACAAACCTTATTGAGGTTGTCTGGATTCAGTTACGGCCAAAGGCGCACGAGGTGAGCTCCATGGAGAGCTTGTGAGAAGAGGCTTGGCGACGGTCAAGGCGGCTTCGAGATTTTGAGGAGAGGCTCTAGGCGCGAGGAATTGAACTGGGTCACAGCGAAGCGTGAAAGGCGGGCACGGTGGCGCTTCGGCCAGAGATGAGGAAGAAGGGGCTTGGGTGGCTCTTAGACCAAATGGTGGCGAGGAGAGGAGTGTGGTGAGGTGGTATCTGCTTTATAGGAGAGGGGAGGCGTCGAATCGTTGGCACGCCATGATGGCGTGCGCGGCAGCCGAGAGGACTTTTTGGCACGCGACTGTGGAGGAGGGGTGTGTTGTCGATTGGGGAGGGGCAGAGCTACAGTAAGACCGGTAGGCGAGCGACGAACCGCTGGGTAATGGGAAGACAGGCGTGGAGGACTGGAGTGGCGCACGGGGCTCTAATTCGACGTGTAGCTCAGAGTCCACATGGCCTGCAAGGTTGGACCATCCTTAGCGCCTCGTCAACCTGCGAGTAGGCCCTAGATGTAAGAGTAACTCAGAATTTGCTAGGGTGAGGTTTTGTGAAATTGCAATACCATAATACCTAGGGTTATGTGTCACATGCCAAAAACCCTGTGGCTTTGTGCAACTTGGACCACAAAACCTGGGGTTTTGTGAAATTTACTCTATTTTTTAATAGGAGCAGTGGCGGATCCAAGATTATTGGTAGAGTGGGCAACAATGTTGATGAATTAAGTACACGTCGATCACTAGACAGCTGATACTTTGTCATAGACAACTAAACACTTAATCCATAAAAAAAATATGTACAATAAATTACAAGAGTATAGAATATTGCGAATCATGCTGGGAATTTTGGGAGTGATGTCATTTGTTACTTTTCATGGAAGTTTATGCACTAGCAAGTGATGATGCACCTAAACAAGGCAAACTAATTAAATGCCAAATTACAGAGTATGAATTATCATGTAGTTGTTGACAGTGTGTAAAATTTTTGGATGCCCTACGGACAGCCAAAGGGAGACACACCATATGCCCACGCGCTAGACCTATTGTAGTATGGAGCATTTCGAACTAGACAACGGCAGTAAAAATTAATCACCTTCTGTACTACAAGACCAGAATTGACCACAGCTCCTCCTAGTTCTGAAGACAAGTTGTAATGGCCGGACAAAAGAGCTGATGGCACATCTGTTTCTATATATTTTTTCTATGGGTTTGTCTCTTGTTCTGCGTAATGTACAAATAGCATTAGTGTTGAAGTATAAGTGAATTGCCTACCTTTCCTCATCAGTTTAAGTTTTTGGGTGAACTGGCTGGTATATGTGCTGTAATGTACAACTTGTATTGCAAATGACACTATGTGCCAAGTGACGTCACATTGCAAGTGGAACCAATACGGCAGCCATGTGACGTCATTTGGTGTGGGGTAACGTGCATGAGAAGGAATAGCAATAGGGGACAGGAGAGTTCAGTTCACAGTTCTGTACAGCTTCAGATTAATGATATTTAGTCTGGTTCTGGTTATGGCAAATTGTTAAGTGTACTGTGACAAAACAATGGTTAGGCATTTATTGTGTTTATCTAGAAGGATGAAAATGTTCTCGTGTCTTGCCCATCAATTAATTGGGTACAATGTGCTATGTTTATTTCATGGGTCTGAGTGAATTTCAGTTCTAATCGACTGCTATGTTTATTTCATGGGTCTGAGTGAATTTCAGTTCTAATTGACTGCAGAAGTACACATGATCAAATTTGTTTCTAAATTGGATGTTGCATGGGTGCTTGATGCTGACAATGCAATTACTGTTTAAAACTAACTGCACTTACTAGTTGTTACTTGTTGATAACGCGGTTTTTGTGTTGGTACATTGTGTAGAAATTTGTTTTAATTAAAATACTTCTTAGTTTAGCTTCTATGGCTTCCATTTGTTTCCACTCCTTTTTTCCTTCACACTACTGACATCCTGATCATCATAATCCCCTCCGCCAAACTCGATGTCTGGCTTGCCATCCGGCCAACATTTGCATGTCATGCGGCCGGCTCATCACACCTTGTCCACTGCCGACCAGGTTATTGTGAAAGGAGTTTTGATGGCCTTTCCCGATCGATCTCTGTGTTGATTGATCCGTGTATTGAGGGATAAGGAATAATTTTTTGGGGGAATAAAAGAATAATCAGAGAAGTTGCCATTCATTAATGAAGTATATTGGTGTCGTATGCTTCGCTTTCCAAACATGAAAACATACTGGAACAACTATTTACCCTGAAAGCCAAATTTCCTACTAAATGGGCCTGTTCTTTTGGCTTTTTGAAAGTCGAAAAGCCAAATGTCAAAACGGAGTAGCTTCTTGAAGCAGATTTTCCAAACGACTTCTTGATTCAAAAACCGTGTGCGCCGTTCGCGTCGGCGTCTTCACCATTCGCTGCCGCCTTGAAAAACGTAGACAAAAGCCATCAACCACAGTCAAAAGCTATCAGTTGAAATCCAAAAGAACACCCCCAGCTTTTGTGGCTTCTTACACAAGCTGTTTTTTCCCCCAAAAAAGCCTGGAAGCTGAACAATGGCTTCTTAGAGTGGCTACAAACGGCCAAACTTGGCCTGTATGTGATACAAGCTAAACGATTTATAAAAGTGCTTTAAACATAAAATTGGAGAAAGCCAGTTATTTTCCAGTCCCATAGCAATGTTCTGTCTCCCAAATAATGTATTGGAATTTTCTGGTGATCATGTAACTTTGATTTGTTTAGAAACCAGAATTTGCTGCTAAAGAAATTTTATTTGATTGTTATGTGGCAATGTTTGATTTTTTTTTTGACATTAGATTAAGCGATCAGATAATGATATTCAGTTTTATGTTTTTTCTTTTGTGCTTATTCGAGCTTCATGCCCTTCTGTTCTTACTGTCATTCGCTTGTTTGTGCCCCAGCAGAATTACTGTATATTAAATGAAGCTGATATAAAGCAGCGTCAAGTGGATGACATAAATAGGGTTTCAACTGTTCTTTCAATTTCGAAGTCAGAAGCATGTGTCCTTCTTCGCAACTATAACTGGTAATAGCCATCACTCGCCTTAAGATTGCCCCTTCACTCTCTTTTAATTTGCTCTTTTTTTTGTGTTGTATCAAGTCTCACCATATATTTTGAACTCTCATACCTCAGATAACTATCTTTATCCATGTCACATTTATGCATTGGCGTGATTTGATTTGTCCAATTTTAATACCAAAAATAGAGGCAGGCTATTAAGATGCAAAAGTGTTGCAAGTTAGGTTTACAGGGTTGTAATTTATCTTAGCTTATAGTATCGAGGGGTATGACATGGTTATTTGTGGAAGATTATTTCCACTACTTTGGCCCATTAATGGCAGTACACTCTATAATCTGTATAAAGATAATTACTACTTGCCCAATGTGCTAGTTCATTTGTTCTTGCCATCTGGATGGAAGTGTACAATGTGGTGATCTGTTATTTATGTTGGTTGTTAATTCCACTTTTTGTTTTAATGCACCCCCTGCAGGAGTGTTAGTAAGGTTCATGATGAATGGTTTGCTGATGAAGAACATGTTCGTAAGGTTGTTGGTTTACTGGAGAAGCACATTGAAATGCCAAATGACAGAGAAGTATGGCTCTGCCTCATTAGTTTAACTTGTTCTTCCAGTTGCCTAAGCCTATTT
Organism: Melocanna baccifera; assembly: GCA_036346265.1. Classification (NCBI taxonomy): domain Eukaryota; kingdom Viridiplantae; phylum Streptophyta; class Magnoliopsida; order Poales; family Poaceae; genus Melocanna; species Melocanna baccifera. The sequence goes on along the minus strand of JAYEVJ010000204.1, from coordinate 62,835 downwards.
CCTCTCTTCGAATGATAAAATAGCTTTTGGTGAGTGGGGATGGCTATGGTAGTATGGTACAATCAATTTTCAGCTGCAAAAAGTTAATCATTTTTTTCCACTCCCCCAATTCCCACTTGTAGGATGAGTAGCACATGTACCATGGTCACCTAGTTTTTGTATCCAGGCTTCTAATTTTTATGCTGGCCAGTACCTTTAGCAATTACATGTGTCAGTATGCATGACTACCTTTTCGGATTGTTTTTTTTTGGGGATGCTTGGTAATATGCTTGTGTTGGTGCAGGTTTGCAGTGCATTTGCTGATGTGCATCTGCTATTTTTTATGTCATTTTTCTAGCCTGTTTTGAATTTCTTCCACCAACTTTACTTAGAACACATGATACTCTTAAATAATTTAATGCATATACATTTTATTCACTTAATAACAGCTGACATGCGAATTTGTTTCAAAGTTGCCCTCGTGCGTCAATGAGTGCTGCTGCATGTGGCCATCCTTTCTGTGGTGCCTGTTGGAGAGGTTTGTTAATCTGACCTTGAAATATCCCTATGTATGTCAACCTCGGATTCTCTTTTGTGTGGAATCACCATTTCCGCTTCATATTTCATACTGAAACAAACCATGTCAACTGCTCTTTCTCCAGCTTTAAACTGGGCTCGTGATAGTTACTGATACCATATTGTGTTATATCTTTCCTTCTGCAACCGTGTTTATTGCTGGTATGCTCATTTCCGCCACATGTGTTTTTCAAATATGTTTTGACTGATGCGATGGTTACCTATAAAGCTTGGCAGCTTGCTTAAACAAAAAGCTGACAATGCTAAACTTCTTTGAAGGGATTAGCATCAACTACATCTTAGCTATACTATTGGACGTCATTGCCAATTTGCCAGTTGCTTCAATAATTTGTTGGATCTGTTGAGGACTCCAGTAACTTAGCATTCTATATGTTTTATGGTTGTAGTCTAAATGGTTGACCAATCCTTTAGATTACTATGTGACTTGGTTGTGAGATATTTTGCATTTGCCTGCACTGCATTTTACCCTGACATGTCTACATTGCTTGTGGATTTTGTACTCCTAATTTTAAAAAAATGGATTACATGATGAGTAGAGACAATCACATAGACAATTATCCAGAAAATAAGAAAATTTTCTGCCTTTTCCCTGTCAATGACGTGTAGCGATTTATTATACAGTCTCAATGCAATAGACTGGCAGTGTTTCTCTGTTCCTTGGTTGGTTGTTTTTATGCTTTTGCACACCTTTGTTTGTGTTATTCCAACATTCATGGAGGGAATGTTCCTGAAAGAACTTTAGCATACACTTCTATGTTGTCACTGATTAATTTTTTGCAGGTTACATTAGTACTGCTATAAATGATGGTCCCGGATGTTTGATGTTGAGATGTCCTGATCCGTCCTGTGCTGCTGCTGTTGGACAAGATATGATCAATTCACTGGCTGATGATGAGGATAAGGAAAAGTATGAGCGATATCTGCTCAGATCTTACATTGAAGATAATAGAAAGGTAGGTTCATATAAATTGGTATAGAGATGTTGACCAACGAACATAATACCATGAATAATGAAAAGCTGTGTGGCTCATATTTAGATTTATTTTATTTTAATCATGTGAGCAAACCGTATTTCCTGTCTCTATATATCCTTTTTTTAAAAAAACAAAATCGAGTTGATATTTCTTCTGTTTTTTTAGATAATTGGACTTCGGTGCTTTTTATAGTTTCCTACAATTAATGTTCCTTATACACAACATTTCAAATTTTCGAAATGGTGCTATTACTTGGTAATTGATGTGAATGACACCACAGAAATGATCAACTGTCATATTTAGTTTCTTAAGTTATCCATAGATATTTTATTTTTTATACCATGTTGATAATTTCTTTTCTATGTGGAACAGACCAAGTGGTGTCCTGCTCCTGGATGTGAATATGCTGTAGAATTTGTCATGGGCAGTGGCAGCTATGATGTTAATTGCAATTGTTCATACGGGTTTTGTTGGAATGTGAGTATGACTGATTAATTCGTACGGATTTTGTTCGAGTGTGAGTAATCAGCAGATCATAATATATTTGAAATACAATTTGCAGTGCACTGAGGAAGCTCATCGTCCGGTAGATTGTGCCACTGTTTCAAAGTGGATCCTCAAGAACAGTGCGGAGTCCGAGAATATGAACTGGTATAGTAGGGATAAAGCACACCTTTTCTCTATTATCCATGCTGACTTTTTTTTTGCTTATTCTCAATTTGGAATTACAATATTGTTTTCAACTGGCCCAATCAACTATGAAGTTTGGGTAGTTGAATGATCATTTTGACCTCCCGATGGGATGCTCCTCACCCTGCCGTGGTTATCACTTATCAAGCCGGCTGATCAGCTTGGAGATGAGACATAGGGCCTGTGTGATGCGGTTTTTAAAAGCGGCTTTTGTCTTTTACTACAGTACCTAATTTTTAAACGGAATATTTTTTTAAGACAGGATCTACAAGTTAATTGTAGTACACGTTAAAAGTTCAATATCTGTACCCAGCCAAAATCGCAAGCGAGTATCTCTCTCTGTAATATCTATCGCGAACCGCCAAAATTCAAAAATTTTAGCTAAAAGCCACAAGCCGTAGCCATAAAGAATAGGCCCATAGAGCACTAGGGGTTAGGCAAACGTTTTCTTGATTTCTGCTTAATCCTCAAGCATACCCCGACTCCTTTATATAAAGGAGTCCTTACAACCCAAACTAAGTCAAGTATAAAACTCTAAATAGGCTGTTTATACAAACCAATCCCGGAGATACTAAATAGTAAATATCCAAACGTAACAAAAATGACAAATCTTCCTAAATTAAATCTGTAACTGCAGCGGGTGGACACTGTTAAATGTGTTGAGCAGGCAGCTCCGATTTTTGTTTCTTTAATTGCATTGTGTTCTTAACAGAACTTTATTTTTTTTTACAACTTCTCCTTTAGGTATATCATAGGCCATGCATAAAAAAATTAGCTTGGTTGACATTCTTTTACTGGCATAATGATCTTCTAAAACCACAATATTTGGAGTTGTATTAAAAAAAATGCTGTTGCGTGATGGATATGAAGAAGTATGTTTCTTTTTTTTTTTTAAAAAAAAGAAATCAGTTGTGTTAAGTGTGAACTGTGTTGTTGAGTTCCTAACTGTTGGTTATGGTTTCAGGATACTGGCTAATTCGAAGCCTTGTCCTAAGTGTAAGCGGCCTATTGAGAAAAACCAGGGATGCATGCACATTACGTGCACTCCTCCATGTAAATTTGAGTTTTGCTGGTATGCAATCATACTTACAAGTACAACTCCATGTAAATTTATAGTACTTGCAATCTCATATAATTGACATGATACTTGCACTATTATAATCCAGGCTGTGTCTTGGCCCGTGGTCAGAGCATGGAGAGAGGACTGGTGGATTTTATGCTTGTAACCGCTATGAGGCAGCAAGGCAAGAAGGAGCGGTAGTTGTTCTGATCCAAGATGTTTACTCCATTACCTACTGATTTTAGATATGTACTAAATTTTGTCTTTTTTGTACTGCTTTGTTGTGGTTGCAGTATGATGAATCTGAAAGGAGAAGAGAAATGGCAAAGAACTCTCTTGAGAGATATACACATTATTATGAACGATGGGCTGCCAATCAGTCGGTAAGTTGTTGGGTGTGAAGGAAAGTGGCCTGAACAAAGCATTAGATTTTACGTAAGCGGGAATTTTTTAGACTGACAATTGGTGTTTGCCAAGCGTTCTGTTAGCTAGAACTATACTATAGGATTGGCCCATGGTTACTTCGCACCGGGTAGCTTGTCGTTTGTTTCACTTTGCACTAGGATGGATCAAATAAAATTTCACTTTGCTAATTACAAGTCGGTATACACAATTTTGATTTATCTGTTCCTTTAATTTGATTGTCTTGTTTGGGACAAGAATTGATTGGCTAGTGCAAATTGAAATTTTATTTGGTCCACCTAGATGCAAAGTGAAAGTATGAGTTAACTTTGGTGCAAAGTGAAACAAACGACAAGTTACTCTGTGCAAAGTGTAATTTACTCTTGAAACATTGGTTGTTGAACTTTGAAGTGGTTCTGTGCTGCAGTGCTTTTCTTAATGTCTCTTGTTCCGTAAGAATTTATGCTCAGTTGTAGAGAATGTAGAAAATACTGACAATGAATGCTGTTTCTTTTCGTACAAAGATATATTGTTGCTTGCTTTTAGTATATTGAATTTGGACAATAAGGGTTATGTTTCAACTCTTCTTGGTTCAGTATTTAGGTGCTGTTTCTTGTAGAAAGGAATGCCCCTGTTTGTTGTATAACCTTCTAGAACATGTTTTCTCGTTGCTTTAACATATTTTCTTCATGATGCAGTCAAGGCAAAAGGCGTTAGGAGATCTTCAGAGTCTGCAGAATGACAAGGTATATGAATATACAAATTTTCATTTCAAAACCTTTTAATGTATCTACCTCATTCCACCTGTCCAGAACTACTACTGACAGTGACTCGCAAATCTTTCTTCAGCTTGAAAAGTTAAGTGACATACAAAGCCAACCAGAGTCACAGCTTAAGTTCATCATAGAGGCATGGTTACAGGTATTCATTAGTTTTCTCATGGTAAGTTTAGTTCTCTCATAAGTATTCCTGCTTTCTCATGACTGGGTTTTATTTCAACATGCAGATTGTCGAATGTAGGAGGGTATTGAAGTGGACTTATGCCTATGGTTATTTCCTCCCAGAGCATGAGCATGCCAAAAGACAGTTCTTTGAATATCTGCAAGGTTTGTAGTTTTGCGGATGTAAATAACATGTATGAGCATCAGTTACTGATCTGATCTATTCTTGCTGTTTATTTATCTAGGTGAGGCGGAATCAGGTTTAGAGCGGCTACATCAGTGTGCAGAGAAAGAACTTCAAATATACCTTGAAGCAGAATCCCCCTCAAAAGATTTCAATGACTTCCGTACAAAGTTGGCTGGATTAACCAGGTACTATATGCCACTTCTGTTTTTCATGTCTTATCATTGCTCTGATGCTATGTTGTATACTATGGAAGTTTTTCTTTGCTTCATTAATTTTCTTTTGATGACCTGGTCATCCCTAACTGTAAACAGCCGATCAGTTAAATTTCTCTTGTTGCTACTGTATCTTCATTTGACATTTTCTCGGTATTTTACAGTGTGACTCGCAATTATTTTGAGAATCTCGTCCGGGCTTTGGAGACTGGATTAAATGATGTAGGACCTTCTACTGGCCATGGCACATGCAGCAAGAACACAACTTCTAAGTGTCTTGGTGGTAAAAGTAAGAGTGGCAAGAACAGGGCATCCAGTACCAGCTCCAGATCAGGTGGCTCAAGCCGTGGTGTGGATGATAGCAACATTTGGACATGCGATCAATGCACATATGCAAACCCCAGAGCTGCGAAAAACTGCCAGGCTTGTGACCACCAACATCGATAGCACTAGCCTGTCCTCATTTGAAATTAACTCCATTGGTTGAGTAACCTCTGGTCATACCCGGTGGCACACAACATATGCGAAATTGAAGTTGTCACTGATCTGTGGGGGCTGGCTACAGGAGGTATCAGTAGAGGATTGCTTCATGCAAAGTAAGTAGATTTTCTTGTGTCCCCAATTATTTATCAACTGACGGCACCTTTGAAGCCTCACCCCATCATCCTGTTCATCATTGTGTATAAACTATATCAATATCTATAACTCTGTTTTGTATTATCGAATTAGAGCGTGCTAGGAGGTGTGCGCCACCAACAAACGGAGGAGGTGTAATGCTGTTGTAATATTGTAATAATGTACTGACCAATTTTTTTAAGGAAATTTGTTCCTCGTGTTCTAAAATGCCAAGAAAACTCTTGGATACAAGGGGACATGGGGAATTAAGAAAATATTAAGAAAGAATGATTTATGTCGAGCTGTAATTCTCCTCTCGACTATGGTTGCTTTTGCTATGTGAGGTAAGGTGTACCATTTCTAGCAAGGTTCTAAAAATCGGAACTAGAGAGAATACTGTCGGACGATGGTTCCGGTTACCGGTCGTTAACGGGAAAAATCGGTCGGTAACTGAAAAAAATTAGTCAAATTTTATAAATTAAAATTTGAATTTAAAACTAGTAATTGGAAAAACTGGCTAGTGATCGTCCAAAAAATTAGAGAAAAATTGCTAAAAATTATATTTTAAATTTGAAATTAGAAATTCCTAATACATTCATAACAAAAAAATATAAAATCAAACACAGAAAGTACATACATCTTTCTAATACATTCTATTAGTTTTAAACAATATAAATATTATTAGAAAAACTAATTTTTATATTTAAAATTTTAAATTTAAATTAAATAAAAATCAATGGTTTTTCATTTTCCAGTTGCCACCGAAAAATCCGGTTATCGGCCGATAACCGTCGGCTTTTCTAGTTCCTATGATCTGTTAGATATTCGTCAGGGTACAACTATGATCTTCCAATTTCCAACATTTTCTATTTTTACGTTAGCACCGTACGCGCATGGGCAGCGGTATATTGTATGTACAGCAAGCTGACTCAATCTGCTGAGGTACAAAGTTTTCTACAGTTTACAGGCGAATCTAAGAATCTACTCGTTTCTTTTCGAAATGGAATTCTGTCTCTGTTGCGATACGATCAAATGCCATTGATTTGCTTCCAGGAGTCATCTAATCAGCGAACGAATCGATCAAATACAAATGTAGCAAAATCCAATATTGAAAACTTTCCATGATTAAGACGATAGGCCTGTTTCCCTCCTTGGCAATTCTAATGACATTGATTTGTTTCCAGGAGTCGCAGCTGCCAATTAGCAATCGTTAATGACATGCTTTAGAGATAATTATAGAGTTACTTGTATCACTTCTATAATAAATATTATTATATTCTTTGAATGCATTATTATTTATAAAGGTTATCAGTATGTGACTTGTTGGTATAGTTTTCTATTTGTTATATGATATTATTCTAAAAGATTTTTCATCGAAACAATGATGACTTGTAGACTAGCATATGTATTGATTGATGACTAATTTTCACCAGTCATAGATAGGAGATATCAAATCAATAATGTGGATATATGTTAGAGAATATAGTATTAGATTGACCCACCTTGAAACATTGTTGAGATTGTTATATTTTATGTGTCATCAGTTGGTACCAAGTAATGATGATGTATAATCCTTGTACTTGATATCAGCATAGTTTTCTACATGTATAATAGTGTACTTAGGGATTGCCAAATACTACACTGTAACTGGATAGTTATAAAGGTAGTTTTTGAGTACGCTATGAAACGTGTAAAGAAATATGATTGAACAGATATGAGATTTGTCACTCCCTACATAACAGGAGAGATATTCTTAATTCACTCGATGTGGTCTGATAAAGAAAGTGCATGACCATACCATGAATAGTCCAAGAATCGACCACATGAAGTTATCTATCACTAAATCGAAAAAAAGATTGAACTATCCATGGATGACACATTTCTCACATAGAGTTCGATTGGATATCGTAAGATAAAAAGAGAATACGTAAATAGATTGATAGCAGTTCGACCGGATGTGTATATGTAGTATGAGTATACTGACTGGTCATGACTCGATCGGACATATCACAGATTGGTCTATGATCTGGTTGTATGGGGATACGAACAGATCATGACTTGAAAATGGTAGATAATTTTCTATAGTTTTTGAAAATGTCATAATTCACTGTATTTGCATGAGTAGATTAATAGATAGGAAAATATTAAGTCTGTTGTCTAAAAGATGACAAATTTATCTTCTAGATTAAAAATGGGGGTTCGATGATTTAATCTGGGCATCTGGCCAACTAAGAAGTTGTAAGAAATTTGTGTGAATTTCAGAACTGGTATGGTTTGCTAGTGTAATATTCCAAAAATATGGGACTATTGTATTTGCAAAAAAAAAATCTTTTATCGATTTGCAGTACTATTTAAAAATTTTAGAGTTCCTTCGAAATTCTTACTTGGTTTTGTGCTAAGTAATTCAAATCAATCAAACCAAATCTTGGGTCAATAGCAGGGGCAACAGCTTCGATCTCGAACCTAAAGCTCCGATACGACTTGCATATGCTTTACCGGGTCGTGGACGCAAAATCTTGCATATCTACCGCACTATCCGATACAAGGAAACTAACTCTCCGATACGTGCATACTATCTCGAATTGGTGATTATGTTATATACTACTACTCCCGTTGTGGCAATATACGACTGCATACAGCACTAGTATTTTACATACTACTTCTCCCATAGTGAAAAGAATGCCATTGCATACTACTGCGCGTTGGTTATTATGTTAACTACTACTACTCCCGTTGAGGAAAAGAATACGACTGCATACAGCACTAGTACATGGTATACATATTTAGAATACGTACTACTTCTCGCGTTGTGGAGTATACTTTTTACTTACTCCTACTGTTGTGAAAAGAATACTACTGCATACAATTGAGTATTAGTTTCTTCTTGCAGAGAGAGCATCCGTTAAGGAAGTCCGGTAATCACGCCATCAGTGCATGCGGTAATCACGGCATTGGTGTCTTCGGCAAGTTTAAAGGGTAGCTTTGCAGACTGTTAAGAGGTTTGGGGGTATTACTATTCAAGCAGACCCAATAACCCGAATCATTTAGTGGTATCCCGAGGTAGATGGACGGTAGATACTAGGGGTGTAATTACACCCGGGTGTAGAAAAGAAGCTTTATATATATATATATATATATATATATATATATATATATGTGTGTGTGTGTGTGTGTGTGTGTGTGTGTGTGTGTGTGTATATATATATATATATATATATATATATATATATATAACGAGGAAAAGAGTCCCACATGAAGAGGAAACCGAATCTTGTTATAAATAATGTACAGAATAATAGAGACAAGAGACACGGATTTTTACGTGGAAAACCTTTACGAAAAAAACTACAGCGCTCAGAGGTAAATCACTATAATGAGAAAAGATTACAATGGATCGTTTCTCTTGGAGCTTGCCTCTTCCTATGGACTCTTCGGGATATATATATATATATATATATATATATATATATATATATATATATATATATATATATATATATATATATATAAATAAAATGCGAGGAAAAGAGTTCTATACTGAGAGAAAACCGAATCAGAATCGGTTGCTACAGATTGATACCACGTCTGACATAAACTGTGCATATACTTGTCATGCCACGTCTGACATGAGGCGATGAAGTATCCTACACTAACACAGTAGGAATTCGGATCACCTTTTTAACAATCTCCACCTTGAGCTGAATTTCCTCTAGTAGTCGAAGAATATAATAAAACCCTCCAATAAAATCAACATATACACCTTGAGCGCCGAAAGTCTATCGGACTAATCTTTAGTAAGAAAGACTGGAACAGTCTAATCCAAAACGTTTCTCGTGAAGCCAAATTGAGCAAACCGCCAATAGGTCTGAACACACAGCTATTAACAAAGCAGATCAACAAATCTAGATCTTTAGTTATAGCCCAGCAAAAATCTAAATCTGTGTAATTGATCTTTTGAAACAATGGCCGTTCTCCCCCCAAACCAAGTCACATCATCAAAAGGGGCAAACAAGAGTCGGTTGGATGCGTTTGGATACGTTTTTTTGGTTTGTTTGTTCAGACGTCGACCGACAGGCTCAGAGAGGAACTTGACATGATCCCGAAATGGCGAAGGGGAAAAGAAATGGTGCTTCTTGTCACTTGTCACATTTGCAACTTTCTGAGTGAGATGCATATGGTGTCTACGTTTTGGTAGAATAATAATACTACTAGTACTAGGTTGAGTGCACTGTGCGTGCATTTCTTCCTGTTTTTTTATTATTTTTTTGACCTGGTAGTGCTGCTCGGGCACTGAACTGAAGCAGAACGGCAGAACGGTTGATGAGGTGGTCATGGGCCTCGTGGCCGAATAAAACCAGTGTACTACTGCCCCAGTAGAGGAATTCAGAATTCTAGTGGCAATGTCTGAGACAAGAGAAGAAAATAATTTTAGTGACAGAAGTGGCGAAGATTTCTCTCACTGATATAACGTACTGATCACGTTAATGTCTGCCTTCGGGGGATTAGGTTTTGCTTTGACTTTTATTATTATATTTATTAGTTTTTAAACGATATATTTTTTAAAACAGAATCTACAGGTAGATTATAGTAGATATTATACCAAATTCAGTTATACCAGTCAAAATCATATGTGACTATTTCCCTCTACGTACTATCTCTCGCAGACAATCAGAATTTAAAAACTATAAAACAAATGCAAAAGCCACAACCCAAAAGCAAAATCTATCTGGTTGCTTTGTGTTCTTGAAAAACAAATATCTGCTTGTCTTGTGATTAAGGTCTTCCGAATACAATTGGTCGGTATCATATCATTTCAGAACGGAGCTTCAACAGAAAAAAAAAATATCCAGACAGAAGAGTGGCCCAGAAATCGCGGCCGAGAGCTCATTACCCGACCAGTTCATTTTCATACCTCAAAGCCTACTCAATAATGTGCACGGCAAAAAATATGCCGGACTTGAATAACCAGAAAACACCTGATAATCCCAAATTCTTAATGCTACCTTGAGATCAAATAGAGCACGGCCTGAATGGATGTTGAAACGCCACATACATATGAGCATCGACTGAAGCGGCCAGCCTGTGCGGCACTCACGTTGTATGACTAAATGCCACGGTCCGAGTAGCACCAAGTTTTTGGAGTTGATCTTCGTGGCCCCTCTGTATTGCTGACTCGATAGCCTACATGCATCCAAATGCAAAGTGATTTGCATAGATGGTATTGTAGTAATTTTTTTAGGTGGTGTATAGAAAATACTTAAGTGTTTTTTTATGGTTATAAGTATTTAGATTTGTGACCGTTAGAGTAAAGATCTAACAGCTCCTTTTTTTGATAGGGGAAATTTTTTTAGAGAGAGGAAATCTTGAGGAGATTTTATTTCTACTCTACACTAACGTGTTTGGGACAAAAGTCTTTTTTGTTGTTATTGTATAGGGGAGGAATTCGCATAGATCTTCATGCACATCTAAAGATCAGAAATCTGAGTACTCACAACCACAGAAAACACTCAAGTGCTATTTAACCTTTCCTTTTTTTTTAAGCCGATCCTTCGACTACCAATTTTCAATTTTGATCTCCTCTGTGACCAAAGAAGCAATAGCAAGAGATATGTGTCACCTACTGAGCTTCCGCATTGCGACAGTTTTGGGACATTGCGGTACCACTTGCCGAGCTAAACGAGTTCGACAGCCATCTATAGGACGACCATTAGTGTTTAACTAAGTATGCTTACACTAATTTAGTACTTAACTTAAACATGCTTACACTAATTTAGTACTTAACTTAAACATGCTTACACTAAGCATATTTACACTAATTTAGTACTTAACTTAAACATGCTTACACTAAGCATGCATTAGTGGCTTCCTGCCGCGATTGGCTAGTGCAGCAGGTGCTCCTGCCAAACCAACCAAGCTTTGGCAGGTGGTACTGGCTCGGTAGATGGTATCACGATGCTCTAAACCTGTCGCGATGGGTAGCTCAGGGTAAAAATTGAAAATTCATGGGTTGGAGGCCAGATTAAAGAAAACTACAGTACCGCGAATGCAATCATTGTGACTGTTCTCTAAACTGAGGCCGATCCTTGTCCGGTCCTATCAAGCCGCTAGATCGTACAGCTGGTGCGCCGTGTACGTACCACACAATTTTACTTTAATGCTCGTGCGTACGTGCTTCCCTTTGTTTACGTAAGTTTACACGCGTGACGCACATTAAACAATGGTGGCGACACAGTGGATGTTAATCAAAGATTAGGTTGCATTATTCGATCGTCCGGGATCATCGATCGGTCGTGGATAAATAAATCAGCATGCATGCATGCATGCGGACGACCAGATCCGGATACAAAGGCGAGGTCTAGCTAGCTCATGGCACAACCTGTCGTTATTCTTTTTTTTGCTTGATTGATGGGCGTCTCGGGTAATTATTTATATAATTTCTTTTAAATAATTATTTAAATTTTATGAGTCTTAGATTAAGATTTAAAGGCCTTTATCATTTCTCTCTTATTATATAATCCATCTAACTTTAACCCTATCCCACCCCACACCACTTCCTTCGTGCCTCCTCTTTCTCATCGTCAGCGACGAACCCCTCCCATGGCCTCCTCCTTTCTCGCTGAAGCAGCTCTGTAAGCCTCTCACCGACACCCTCCGCCCCCTCCTGCACCACCCACAGCCGACAGCGCCCCACCGCCTTGCCGCGCTGCCCCCTACAGCTCTCTACCATGTCGCACACATCTAACCTAATAGCTAGTACTTTCCACCACCCTCCGGCATCGTCCACCACCCTCCTACCCTACCCATCGCCCCCCTCCCCCCGCCGCCTACCGTTGGGCCACTGCCCCTCGGCCTCCCTCTATGCCTGGGGAGTGGTGAACCCTAGGCATGGGGGGGCGAGATTTTCCCCTCGAGGTCGCCGGTGTGGAGAAAGAAGGAGTCGTTGGAGAGGAGGAAAGGGGTTGCTGGAGAAGAAGGTGGAGGTGGTGGCATATGAATTTTCACATACATTTAAAGATGAGAAATTTATATAATTATTTAGAAGAAAGCCTTCGTGTGATGTTTATCAAAACCGTTGATTAAATCACTCGTGCTGCAGGAGAGTCTTCTCGGCCGTGTGCTTTCGATTAATATCTTTTGCACTAACCTCCATGCCTGTTTTTATCATAGGGACAAAGATGTTTTGAGTTTGTAATGAGAACTAATCTAAGAATGTTTGAAATTTTGTGTGCCAAAAAATACAGGGTATCTTATCACTCTAAACCATTTTGGTCGATTTGCAATGATAGAACCGTATGCCTTCTTTGTCTAAAGATATGAGGAGCTACGTGTAATTTCTAACTACTTTTTTGCATTCTCTAGTTAACTATGCATCACAAGACAAGTCGTCACGTTTGCGTAAGATAGAGGACATGTGAACGTAGTACAGTAGTACATGTACCAGGTCAACAAAAGGAGAAAAAAATCTCTGCAAAGAATCGCACGCTTGGCACCAAACGGCTCGTGTAACGTGTTCTACGTGTTGCGTAGACAAACACGCACACGTGGCCAGCATCTCCCAACACACATTGTAGTCACGCGTGTTTCCTTTTCTCCTCCTTGAAAGTCTCTTAATCACATGCATGCTGGCTTTTCTCAATATCACAGATGCATGGATCATTACGTATTATTTACATGTGCTTGACTACTGGTTCATCCAATAAGTTTGCCATATATGAAAGAAACTGTTCTCCTCAAAAAAAAAAAAGAGAGCAATTTTTCTTTACTGTTTTTTTTGTGGCTTTTTACTGATTCCTGGACGATTACAATACGTGAGTAAAAAGTAAAAACAAATGACCAATCGATGCATGCAGTTGCAGTGATATCTTGATGCACGACCATAATTATACGTCCGAATCACAGCCACATGATTCACGATGCATGGAAAGCTGTTTCAATAAATGAAAACTTCGATGGGAATTGCCGTGAACGTTTTACTCTTCCAGCCGTGCTGTGCTATTCGCATGTGTCCCACAAATTCGCAGATCGATCGCTTGAAAGTCCATTGCCTAAAGTGAGGTCGAGGATGCCGCGAAACATGCTTTTTTTCCCCTTTCCTTTTTCTTTTTTAAAAAAGGCACTAGAATGTCCTGGAATCCATTGAGGAGGCAGTGTGGCATGGAGTACTCGACGAGATGCTGCTAAGCTATCACTATGAGGCGAACCAACAGTTGACCCGAGCCACCGAAAGCCGGCCGGCCTTCTTGCCAGATGCCACCAGAGCAGAGAAGGAAGGAAGAAAAGGCCCTTTTCCCCCGTAAAAGCGACCCCCGGGATTCACACCCTCGGCCCCCCGCACGGCGCCGGCTCGGTATATCCAAGTTGCGACGCGGTAATGGCGCCACCGCGGACAGGTGTCCGCGGAGAGAGAAGTAGGCGAAATTTTTTTGGCTGATAAAATTGCACTATAATAGTTAAAATCATATTATAACGGTTATATTTTTTAAGTCATTTAATTGAAATTAAAAAAAGAAAATACAATTATTATCAGAGATAATACAAATAAAAAGTTGAAATACTAAAATAATTAAAATTAAAAAATCGACACTTTCCTAATGACTTTACGCGAACAGCCATGGCAGAAGCAGCGAAGTTTCTCCCCCTCCGACTGGTCTCCGTCTCCGTTACCGCCTACATATACCCCACCCACGCCTTCCCGAGCCCGAGCTGATCCAGTAGTCATAGACGTGGCGGTTTGACTGTTTGACTCGAGAACCCAAAGCGTCCCTCTCCTCCTGGGAAGATTTCCGGGGGGCCTAGCCGATTCGTCGCGAGTCTTGGAGAAGAATCGAAGGGCGGGCGCCTTGTTGCTTTGAGGCAGAGGAGGCGCCTCGTTGTTGGATTTTTTTGTTTCCCCGGGCTCCGATCGAGGAGGTAATCAACCATCTCCGCCGCTGTTCCCATCGGTGGCTCGGGAGCTTTGATTTGGGGGAGATTGAGATTTCGTGGGGGATTTGGTCGGGGCAGCGCGGGGGGCTGCAGAATTCTAGTGGTGTCAGGTTCAGGTTTAAGCTTGGAGGGGGGAGGAGGGATTTTTTTTTTCTTGGAGATTTTCGCGCGCTTGTTTGGGTGCTTGGTCTGATTCGCTCTCGTCTCTCGTGTGGTCCGTTTTGTTCGTTTTTACGTTTTGATCTGAAGGAAATTGGCTAGATTAATCGACGAATTGGTGGGTTGTTGCTCCCTTTCTTGGTATGGCCTCTGATGCCTGCGTTCTGGCCGGAAACTGGCAGTTTCCTTTAGTTAAAAGGCTTTCTGCAGGTTGGCCGGAAACCTGCTTCAGGTAGCTCCAGTGTTGTAGCATGTAGAATGGACGTTGATGTGGAGAAGCAGCGAATTTGGTGCAAGATCGGGAGACTCCAGCTTTTCATAGGGGTTTAGCGATCAGAGTTGTGGTTTTGCTGTATTCGTAATCTAATTGTCCCGGGAAGCCGAATTCCGGATAGATTTAGTTCAGGTGTTGTAGTACAACTTTTCAGTTCTGGACAGGAAGTGGTGAAAAGGATCAAGCTTTGATTGCCATATACTTGAATCTTGATTTCGTACCTGCAATCTATCTGTGTAGGCAATCTTGTTCTTTTATTTCTGTCCTAGTCCTCAATGGAGAGTTTAGTATGTATCATATTGTTCTTAGCCGTCTTCTGGTGCTTGGTCACTCCTTGCAATGTTGTGTTGTTTACTTTATCAGTAGAGAAGTTGTATTGATTATCTTTTCATCTTAGAAAAAAGTTACTGTAGTAGCAATCTAGATCAGGTTTTCTTCAGAAATTAGAAATGTAAAAAATAAGGGAGGGCATGCCCGCTCCTTAGCAGATTTTTAAAACCTTTTGATTTTTCAAATGGTTTTCATTTTATTGTTGCCAATGATTTATTTTTCTTTGAAGGCAAAACTTAATTTCATTTTCGTTTGTTTTCAGCTTTTTTAACAACTGAAGTCAACACGTAGCGCAATGAAGGCACCGTCGCTACTTGTTCAGTGTTTCCTGGCTTGCTTCCCAGCAAGGCCACTAGTTGTGTGCCGATTGTCTCTGACAAGGATCTGCATCTACCATCGCCAGCTGTTGAAATAATTCCATCGAAGGTACACTTGTTTGATCCTTCATATATGGAACTCCAAATGGATATTCCTTTTGCTTTCTGCAGAGGGTCTAGTGAACTGCTGATTGGTATACTTTTGTATTTTTTTTCATGGATAAACAAACAAAGTATTTATTGAACACTTTTTCAGGGTCTACTGATATCAGAGAAGGTCGATGTGCTAGGTCATGATATTTTCAAGGTGAGCAGCTCATGAACATTGCCTAGTTTTCTGCTTGGCACTAAATTTTGTTTGTTAACAATTGTTGAAACATTCAAATTGTTAATTCCAAATTTCAACGCATTAATATGTTTTCCTTGTGCTTCAGGGGAAGGTCAGAGTAGCAGATATGATAGCCTTTCCTCCTCCTGAAGTAGCATCATCAAAACATGATGGTAACCAACTAGTAGTTAAGCTTGCATGACTTCTTTCCTCTATCAATGTATTCTGTATGGAGCAATTTATTCATCTTTTTTTCTTTTTTTTTCAGGGACACAGAAATATTGGGAGAGTTCCATTACTCTTGTCAACATTCTTAAAAATGAGATCCGTGACGGACAGTTGAGCTTCAGGGGCAAGCGAGTTCTAGAGGTAACTTTCCACGAGAAAACTTGCATCTCTGGCTAGTTGTTACAGATTTTATTAACATGGTGCTCTGTACCTTCTTAGTTCTTACTAGGTGTATGCCCTGCTTTTGCTTCCATGAAACAGAATGTATGCCAGACAATATGGATTCGTGCATAACACTAGTGTTTGGTACTTTAGGTTATTTTGAGGTTTTTGAGGGAAAAGTTATTTTGAGCATGACATATTGATATCTATCTGCCCAAAGAAGCTGCTAAGTTAGCTGCCGATTATGTCTACTGCACTACTACAGTCATATAGTTTCATGCAGTCCTCCAAAATTCAGTCCTAGACTCAGCATGTTTTTGTAATTATTTATTACCTTCATAAATTATTAATTTCTTTTGACAATTGGTGCAGCTGGGATGTGGATCTGGTCTGGCTGGGATTTTTGCCTGCTTGAAGGTATGTTCATCTTTCCATTGCTTATTATGTTTATCTGATATCAGAGAATGCTTATTTCAAAATAGATTTACAATTCTCTTCATTTTCAGAAACTATGTGCCTTTGCTTTTTATTGTCATATATCTACGGAAGTACCAGGGGACTGATTTCTTGCTTAAATGCTACTACAGGGTGCATCTACAGTTCACTTCCAGGACACAAATGCAGAAACCATAAGGTGCAGAACAATACACAATGTGCTTGCAAATCTTGAGCAGGCTCGGGACAGGCAGGACAGACCATCAGAGAGCCCTGTTACACCATCTCGACAGCTGTTAGCTCCCGATGTCCATTTCTACGCTGGGGAGTGGGAGGAGCTACCCACAATTCTCTCAGTTGTGCAGCCACCTGCTCCGCCAACAAACCTAAGCTTCTCTGAGGATGATTTTATGGATGGCTGCAGTAGCCATGATGGGAGCAGTATAGTTGGTCATGACTATTGTCCCAGGCGATCCAGGAAGCTATCTGGTAGCCGTGCATGGGAGAGGGCTAGTGAGACAGACCAGGCAGACGGAGGCTACGACATAATTTTGATTTCTGATGTCCCATATGCTGTGAACTCTTTAAAGAAGCTCTATGCCCTTATCACAAAGGTGAGTTCCTCACTCCTTATCACCTTGTCGGCTTTTCATGCGTCATATATTTCCCATGCATCTAGCTGAAATTGTGATGATGAAGCACAAAATTTGAAGCAGCTTAGCTTCATTGATTTTGACAATAGCTAGAGTAATTTTCTGCTTGGTGTTTTTAAATGTTTAATGACACTATATTGAACAAACACAAGTGCTTATATGAAGCAACAACAGTTTCTACAACAACAGTGGTTTATTCTTAAATGGTGCTTTCTCTTGGAGTGTTTAACTGTGCATGTTACTCTTGCAGTGCCTACGCCCTCCATATGGAGTTCTGTATCTGGCTTCAAAGAAGCACTTGGTTGGTTCCAATGGCGGCGCAAGGCAACTTAGAGCTTTGATGGAGGAGGAAGGTGTTCTTGGCGGCCACTTTCTAACTGAGGTATCTGACCGGGAGATATGGAAGTTCTTTTTCAAGTAAATGAGCAAATCCAGGAATGAGAAGATGAGTCCTGGCCTCATACACAATTTTTTGATGTCTACTCGCAGCGCTGTACATACCGATACCGTGAAGCTTGGTTCCATTAATTCTTTGGTAGTAGGTTCAAAATATGTCTCAGTTGTTGAGCTTGCAAATGTGTTGGAATTTTTACCCTTTTGTAGATCTCCTATCTCGTGCTGTTAAGTACAGTAATCAATTGTATTGAGCTTTTGTATACCGAATCTATGGTGATGACATTCTAGTCACAGCATGATATCAGAGATATTTACAAATTGTTAGTACTTGCTTGTGCATCTCCCTTGAATCATGTACCTTGCAAAATCATCTTTTACCCGTTCAGATTTGAGCTAATATTAAAGCACCTAACTTTCAGGTGGTTTAGTGCCATGTAAATTTGAGCTAGACAATGGGGTATCCATCTTTAGAAAATCCTTAAGACCATGTTTGGAACATGCGGGATTTCTAAAGAAAAAAATTGGACTGATTTATGCAAAACTCTCCTGTATGTAAATGTAGGTATTAAACACGAAATATATTAACTTGATTAAGGGTGCATTTGTATTGATTTTTGCTGATAGTTTTTAGATATAATTTATGACTTTTGGCTAATAATAAATAATAGTGGCTGAAAAGTAGCTTTTAGAAGGAGGAGGTAAACGGTGCAAAAAATGGGGAAGAGATGCGTGTGCATGATAGAAGCAAGAGGAGTGGAGTGGATGATGTATCCATGGTCTTCTATCTTATCCCCGAAGCGAATCAGTAGCAAGGGGAGTGAAGCAATGACGGACCTAGGATTTTTAAAATGGGTGTTCAGAGTTGATAAATACAAAGTAAAAATCTACAATAGCAAAAAAAATACAAATTATTTTTTTCTAGATACAACATCTATAAATATTTTAGAAAAATTATAAAATAATTTAGGAAAATTATGAAATAACTTCAGATGAAACTATGTTATGCAGTCTAATGTGTATGGCATGCATGCATCAATGCATGACGGCGTGTAGTCATTGTCTAGTGTCTTCTGCCTCGTCGGCTTGGCCACCGCCGTTGCACGCTCCCTCCCTAGCTCTGAAGTGACAGTCGTCACCCGTTTACTCTTTGTGGATATATCACTGCTTGTTGTGGTCATGCTCCTTGCCACTGAGGCCATGACAGAGTTGCTCTTAGCTCCTTGCCAAGTCACTCGATAGCCAATTGTTCTTGATCTCGTGTGTTAGTGCCACCGAGTTTGAAGATTTTGGTTTGGACCAATGGAGCTTGAGAGAGAGACAGAGAGGGGGGGAAGGGGATATATTAGGGTTTAAAGGGTCTCCCGATGAGCTGGTCTGATAAATGGACAGATGATTTGTTAGACTATGCTACTTTAGGTGAATTGGAGATGAAAGGTGTGAAAGTGAGCTGAAATCAATTAGGATATAAATATGAAATATTGTCTAATTATCATTATATGTGTGTAATATACTTGCTAAATATTGAGTATTACATGAAAATTTTTGGATGTTCGGCTAAACATCTTTGAACTATGTTGGGTTTATGCATGAAGTGAAGAAGTCGTTTCAAAAAACTAGGTGTTAATATTGATATTGATTTTAGACTTTTCTAAATTAAGGTTAAAAGTAAAAGTAAATATGAACATACTACTAACAAGATTGTCATAAGTACAAATTCAATCTTTCCACGCATCACGCACGCCAGGAAAAGCCAGCCCAAGCCCAAAATGGCTAGCACGGTCTGAACTGTAG
The DNA here is from genome assembly GCA_036346265.1 of Melocanna baccifera. Classification (NCBI taxonomy): domain Eukaryota; kingdom Viridiplantae; phylum Streptophyta; class Magnoliopsida; order Poales; family Poaceae; genus Melocanna; species Melocanna baccifera. The sequence goes on along the minus strand of JAYEVJ010000204.1, from coordinate 43,180 downwards.
GCTGTAGCATAGCCGCCGGTTCACTTCCTGACGTGTACAGGTGTACTCATCCGAATCGCTCACAAAAATCTCGCCGCCTCTGCCCGACGGTCCGGACTCAAGTGGAGTCGACGCGCCCGCTTCTTCCATTCCACGTCAAAACCTCCACCCCCTCGTCGCCCGGCGCAAACACAGCTCCCAAATATCTGATCTGATCGAGGGTTCGGAATCGTCTCCCCCTAGGGTCGAGTCGCCGCCGCCTCCTTGGTTCGGTGCGGTGGTTGGGATCGCGCGCTCTCGAAGATGGGGCACAGCGCCAGGAAGAAGAAGAAGAGGGGCGCCGGGCGCAAGGCGGCCAAGGACCACGCTGCGCAGCTCGAGGGCGACCAGACCGCGCTCACCGAGGAGCTCACCGCCCTGTAAGCCCCCCGCTCTAGCTCCCCCTGCTTGGCAAATTTTGGCCGGCGAATCGGTTGCTGTGCGGCTGCTCTGCGTTTCGAATGCGGCAATCTGCGAATCCAATTGGGCGGTTTGGTACTTGGTAGTGTGCGATGCGCGCGTCGAGTTAATCCGTGGCAGTGTCTGGTTAGTTGGTTCGAACTTTCGAATTTCGCAAGACGTGGGAGATACTGATATGTGTTCCCGGTGCTGTACGGGATTCGGGGTGGTATTGGTTCATCATATTATTTTCCGTATTCACACTCCTCGCTGATGATCTCGTGCTGTGTAATCCCCCCGTTAGTCACTATTCTGAGCTCTTCTCGCATTGTCTTATGTGTCAATGTTAGCACACGTCGTTTTGGAGATCTAAAATCTGCGGTCCCTGTAGAGTATTGCTGATTGTATACTGTTAGGTGTCAAGTAGGTCGTAATAGTATCGTTTAGTTGTTCAGTTGCTGAGGAGTACATGGTGGCATGGCGCCGAGCATGCAGGTGCCCAACATTTTGTCAATTGCCAGCTCTGTTCGCTGTAGCTTTTAACAATCGCTCCTAGTGTTATTGTTTCTTCGTTGCTGATTGCTAGATTTGAACTACGGAGTATTACTGAATACTTCTGTTTGAACTAGGGGTTTGTCTTTTGTCTGCATGACCATTGATCAAAGGGAAACAGGTTGTCTTGGCTCTTAATTTAGAATTTCAGGTGGGACTGCGTTACTTGTTTAATGAGACAAGTACTAATCGACTCACTTTGCAAAATGTCAAAACAAAGGACTCAATTTTTTTCAAAAAAGTCTGCCTTCCTGTTTTTGCCTCCTTTTTTATTTTTATGATCTTAATAACACCTTTTGGTACATTAATTAGGGCTTCAATTTTTCTCGAGGACTTCAAAGTAACATCAGAATCACCTCACACCCGATTTAGCATATGTATCAGGTATTTCTAATGTGAGCTCAAGCATACTCCTAAATGTACTCTGCACATTTTATCAACTAAAGTTTCTCTATGAATGAATAATGTAAACAGGCCTTACTCTGACGGCATGGGTTTTGGAGATTTGAATGTTTCAGCTATTCTTGATGTACTGTAAGTCTGTTTTGTTTAAGCAGTTACCCATAGTTGTTTGGTGTTTGCGCTAGTTGACATCCACCTTTTGATTATAATATAGTTGCCTTCCTGGTTACCCCCACAAGTGCCCAAAGTTGCGGATCATACCTGAAAAAAACTTGTCTAAAGTAGATGCTGATCGGCTACTTTCCCTTCTTGTTGACCAGGTATATCTGACTTCATTACCTATCACTTTTGGTTGAATCTTTTCCAGAGAGACTAGTTGAATGCCTGCACATTGCAATGGATCAAAAAATATCAGAACTACGACAAAGATGGGAACCAATTTTAGGGGGAGAGGGAGGAGGAGCTCGAGAGATAAGGTCTTGTTTGCTTTAGATGAAGATAGGGTTTGCTTAGAGGTTGTTTAGGAGTTTGTTAGGGCAAGCGATTTTATCTGGTTTTCGCTGTTTTTTCCGTGACTTTTTTTGTGGGAGGTGGAGGTGGACGAACACATCACTCATTCACCAACTTTGTCTCTTTAAGTAGTAAAGACTAAAGATTAGACGTATTATCATCAATAAACACAAGAAGCATCCTTCAAATTTGTGGGTTTCAGGCCATATTACTATTTGGCTTGCCTGCAGATATATTTTTCATTTAACTGTGTTAGTATTGGAACTGTCATGCTGCAAATTATAAGAACAGAGCAGGCTCTGCGTGTGCATCCTTTTGTTAGGTGTTTGTGTTCAAACGGTAAAGCATCTTCTGCCCCTATAGGCAAGTACTAGAGTAGTATATCTTTTTGTTGTCATGGTAAAGCATCTTCTGCCCATATCTGGGCAAGTACTAGAGTAGTATATCTTTTTTGTTGTCCATAACTGAAATAATTGTCCAATTATTACACTTCACATTCGATAAAAAAGCTGAGTACCCTACAGCAGTATGCCTGTCAAGAAAATCTATATAAGGTATTTTGTTAAGCATTCTACTATTAATATTGCAAAGTTAAAATTTATGTCTCAAGAGTATTTAGCTTATCTGTCAACAATGCCAAATGTGATGAGTGCATTTTCCCTACTATGTTTTGGTGTGCATAGGTTAAGCACCTTTGACTCATCCGTTGGTGTTTGTTATTAGGCAAATATTTATTCTCGAGAAGGGCGTGTTATGATTTTCAATTTGGTAGAGGCTGCCCAAGAGTTCCTGTCAGAAATTGCTCCAGCTAATGATTCAGTGAGCACTGTAAGTCAATTTCTTCGTGGCATCTGATAGAATGTATAACATGATTTTTTTCCTCTGTTTTAAGTGTTTGCATAGTGAAATTAAGGATGCATTGTTATTTTTGCCATTACAAACTTTTTGTTTCGTCAAGAATTCACGATTTATTCTTTGTGCTGAGCCTTTTTCATTGACCTATGACTCCATGATATCCTTTCTCCTAGTGTCCTTGCATGCTTGAGAAAGTGGACCAGTTGGCTTTCTGGTTTAGTGCTATCAGGTTAGCTAAAATTGCATTTTAACCTGGGCTTATAAGTTATATGGCACCTTCACTGGTTGATTTACTATAAAATTTTTTTATTTGGTACACTTTTACTTTTTGACTCATTTGTTCAGCTAATATCATTATGGTTACCACAGATGTTACTTGGCAGTTGGCACACCATTTTTATGATATATATTGTGAAGTGTGAACTGTGAAGAACCTTGTGGTACTGCTAATGCTCTGTTAAACATCGTGTATAAATCTTGGCCTCATGCAATAGCTTAGCACTATTAGGTACTTGGTTACTGCAATTGTAGTTTCTAATCTATTACCTCTGCACCACATTGCAACTTGGAATAACTGGGCCCAGGATTTCATATATGCACCAGATTACTTACCTTCAGTTTCATCAGTGCATAAATTTTATTTTGTATTGTTCCTGAGCTTTAGTGTAAAGAACATATCTGAGGAGGTTTATTATCTTGTGTTGTAGGCTCCTTGGTTGGATTCGAGCACAATACAACAAACAACTGATGTAGATGCGAAAGTTAGGCTTGACAGTGGTCCTTACCCTGGAATCTCTTACATATATAACTCATTCGATCTATATAGTCAATTATATGATGATAGTAGTTGGAGTGGGCAAGGTCCAGATCTGACAACTGATAGTGCCAGGAAAAATATTGGATCTCAAGTCAAATCCAATGTTAGAAGCAAGAGGAAAACAGTAGTCGAAAAATCCCATGTTTCAGCTGATAAGGTTAATGCTGAAAAAAGCTCATCTCAGGATAATGCTGAACAGCAACATGTCACAAGGCATGGTATTATACGGGAGGCAGTTCCAAATTTACATGTTGTTGCAGAGGAAACTGAAAATGACAGCAAGACTTTGTCTACAAGCAATGGAGGAAACACGTCAGATACTCCAGCAAGGAGTTTCAGCAGTGTACATGAGCATCAGGTAATAAAACAGAACTCCTATAGGTTCTCAGTGCTTACTGTTTTTCTTGAATACACTATGGCATGGCATTTGTATAAATTTACATAAAAAGGAGTTAACCTAACATTGCTTGAAGGATAGTCTGATTCGAGGAATGCTATTATGGAAGAGCCAAAAAAATGTATAATAATGTGTAATAGCATGAGATTCTTGAAGGAACTGTGTACGATCTGAGTTGCATGTGAACTTTTTAGTGCTTTTTTTACAAGACTTGAGCTTGTCCTATTTTTCCTCATGGCTGTAAATTCTTTGTTTTAATCTCTAGTTATAATGGTTTTGCGCAAATAGTTTATGTTCTGCTTTCCGTCTTAATTCTTGTTTCTGGTATTTTAGATGTGTTTGTGTTTAGTCATTTGATTGATCGCACTTGTATACATCTTTTATCCAGTGTCAACTGTTCCTGAAAACCTGAAATGTTTACGTGATGGATTGCTAGAAGTGGATCGTTGATGCGGTTTGGTACATATGCACTTTACTGATTGTATAATGTTCTTGTTGTATGGGTGATTTGGCATATGTTAATTGCACTGAGACCTATTTGTCTGTGCAGATTACACCATGTAATTGAAACTTCTGATCCTGCTTTACGTTTTAGAATACGGTCGTGCTTACTTTTGAGTAGTCACATCTACAATTGATTTAAGTAAAAAAACATAGATGGCTCATACAGCACACGTAATCTGACTTCATATTGTCAATCTTGGTAGGACTATGACCTTGTAGACGAAGCTGGGAATGATGAAGATTGTGGTTCAAACTCTGGCTCTTCATCTTATGTTTCAGACATGTTTGATGATGCTTCACGAAATAAGAAAAGGGATTTAATTCTGGTATTCCTTTTCAGATATGTTTGTTCAAATGAGATTTTCTCCTTAAATGGTGATACATGTTTGGTATCTTAATTAGGTACACTTGCTTCGGCTAGCCTGTGCATCAAAAGATTCTCTTTCAGCTGCTTTGCCAGTAATATCATCGGAGTTATGCAACATAGGGGTGTGGCCATCTTGTGTTGTTATTATGTTTCCTCTTCTATTTTTCTTTGTCACTATTCTCAATTGAATGATCTACATGTTTTTTGTTAACCAGGTTCTTTCTGAATGGGCTAAAGATTTAATTTCTGAATCTCCTGCTGTTTTTGGGGAAACTTTTGGTCATGTTTTCAGGCAACAAATGGTAAGCCACACCTTATAATGTTCTGCTAATTCGTGATTTACTTCAACCAATGCAGATATATTGTTCATCATCTCTAATTGTTACTTGGTTTTCTGATGACATCAAATAGATATCTTCCGAGTGCTTTCTATTTTGGAGAGCTGATAATTCATCATCTAGGCCAAATTCCCGTTATCTGAATGATTTTGAAGAGCTCCGTTCACTTGGTGAGTATCTTATGTCCATTTGATAGTTATTAGTGTACTATTTCAGGGCTTCTCAGTTATCACGTCTCTGAAGAATTTGGATGTTGGGATTTGTCTCAGCTAATGCCTTCTATATTATACAAATGAAGTTATACTACTTGGTACTTTTTGAGAAGTTCCAAACTTGATCTAGACCAACAAGAATTTATGAAAGGTTCTGACGCTCACTGGGCTTGGTTATTGTAGGCCTTCTGGCAGTAGCTCTTGGCCTTATGTTAGCCCTCTTGTTCAATCATTGAACATTTTTTGGTGCTGGCTTGTTTTTGTTTCATATGGCAAGTAAAATAGTCATCTAAGGATATTTGATAGTTGTACAGGTTATGCATTGGTGCTGTTTTATATCTGCAAATTTTGTTCATTGTAGAATAGAATAGTATATGTTAACATGGCTTCTAAGACATCATCTGTGACAGGTCACGGGGGCTTTGGCCGTGTTGCATTATGCAAAAACAAGCTAGATGGACGCCAATATGCTGTAAAGAAGATACGCCTGAAGGATAAAAGTCCTCAAGTGAATGAAAAGATTCTAAGGTTTGTATAACTCCAATCTTGTTCTTTTAATTGAAATGTGCTCTGGCTTTATGATGTTGTTCTTTCCTTTTTATGTACATGTTTGGAAATCGCCTGTGGTGTAAACAGTGTAAAGATAAGCACTTGCACTTTATAACAGTCAAGTCTGTGTTTGCTTGCTAATTGTTGCATCTTTTGCTTGTGTATCTATGTTGTTGACTTAAGCCAATCAATTCTGCAATACGTCTTTGTTTCCTTGAAATAAACTGTTGAAAGAGTCTTCTGCAGTGTGAGTTCTAGGCTTCTAGCATGTTCTAGAACCTTTTTGATAATAGTATATACTATGTAGTTCTCAGTAGTGTCTTTTCTGAAACATCACTGCAAGTCCATGTAGCTGTAGATGCACTAATACTATGTAAGTTCATGTCACTTCCTGATGTTGATAATTAGCCAATAACTTAGTAACTGTTATGTTTGATATATTATTATTAAAAGTTCAACATTGTGACCCCCATTAGATTCTATGAGCTGTTATAATTAGTGTCAAGTTTATATAGTTAGTTTTTAGTATACCTGTATTATTTCGATTAGTTTTGTGTGTGTGTGTTTCTATTTAGGAGTTTTCTTCAGCACTTCTGCTATGCTTTTTTTGATGTATGTCACTAATATTTTGACAAGGTTCTCAGAGAGGTAGCCACACTTTCACGATTGCAACATCAGCATGTTGTTCGTTACTACCAGGTGAATATTTATGCACACATGGCTTTTTCCATAGAAAATTAATTGTTGTTATGCTCAAGTTTATGAGATCAGCCAATTCTATCTCACCTCTGTCATTGAGATGCCAGGCATGGGTTGAAACTGAATATGGTCATCATCATGTTCTGAATACTGGGGGGTCACACACTGCTGAGAGCTCTATGTATAGTTATGACGACATCAGCTTATCAGATGCAGGTGCTGGAAATAAGCAGGAATCCACATACTTGTACATCCAAATGGAGTATTGTCCTAGGTACGTTTCAATACACAGTTATGCACGAAGGAAAGTTTTATAGTAAGACATAGTCTAAACCGGTCCTGTTTAATTAAAACAAAAACATTATACTGTTTAGCATTCGACAACAGAAAGAAACTGGAAAAACCTCAGAGGAGAGCAACACGGCAACACCGCATCTCTTACAATATCTAGAACTTTTAGTAACCTGCACTAAGGAAAGTTGTGTTATGATTTCCTTGCCATTTGTGACTTTATATTATCTCTGTTAAGAAATTCCTGATGTTTGATTGGTGTGTGCTTTTCATTATAAATGGTTTAAGATACACTATACTTGTACCATCTTTAAGATCTCACTCTTTGTAATAATATATCAAGCAAATGTCTGCTCTCTTATGTTGCAGCAGGTGCACTAATTATGTAGATGCTTAACAATAGCTAGACCTTTTGCAAATGATGCGCTGGCTTCGGGCTAGGCCTAAAAAGCCCGGTGTCACAGCAGGAAGCCTGAGCCCGGCCTGGTGAAAAGCTCGACACCGGAAAGTACATACAGCTTGTGTGGTATTGAGAAGGAAAAATGACTAGCGAAGGCCAGAAATGACAATCATTTTAACTCAGAACAACACAACACAATCAATTTAACTCTAATACTTCTCCACAACCACAGTGCAAAGTCCACAAACAAATGAAACACTCACAGATTAATAGTGGGAAGGTAAATATGTGATACACTAATACATCATACAAGTTCTTTTAAGTTCAAGGACCAAGTATCAACAAACTTTGGTTAGGGCGCTAGGCTTATCAAGAGAGAAGAGCGCGAGGGAGGAGGCTGGCCGTGAGGAGAACATGCAGGTGCCACTGAGAGGTGAAGACGCCGGCCAGGAGGAGAGGCTACAATGTGCGCCGTTGAGAGGAGAGGCACAGTTGCCGATGGGAGGAAGCACTGTTGCCGGGCGTGACGAGGGCGAAGAGGGTTGAGGTGGTGCCAGTGTTAGGTTTGAGCTCGACGAGGCGGCGGTCCATTGGAGGTGGGAGCGATGAGTCGACGAGGGAGGAGCCGAGCCTTGAGGCGCGTGGGGGAGTGCTGTTGCCCGCTTGGGGACGTAGCCAAGCAGGTGAGCTCGCCAGAGGAGCGCCGCTGCGTGGGGACTGAGATGCAACAAGGGAGGAGGCCAAGAGGCGAAGAAAACTTAGATGTGTTTTGGAGGGCCTAAGGCATTGGGATTTTCATATGGCGGTGACTAGTTTTCATTATGGTGGCTATGGTTCGGGCTAGGACGAACTTATTTCAAGCCGAAAATAACAGCCTGAGCTCAGCCTGAAAATCACTTCGGGCTCAAGAACTAGGTCCGATCCTAGCCCGAAAGGCAAGCCTGGCCCAGCCCATCCCCAAAAAAGGGGCTGGGCTGCCCTTGGACAGGCCTAGCAACAACATATTATTTTCCTAAAAAAAATGAATGACATGTATATGATAAGAGATCTTTGATACGCTTACTCGCTTAGTTCTAGAATATGTGGTAGAGTCGGTATGGGCAGCCCGAGTTGACTTTTTTCCAGGATCTCAGGCAGGCAGGGTTTTTATGGTTGGGCTTGGCTCGGGTTTCACCTGTAAGCCTGATCGCTGACCAGCTAGCTGTTAATAGAGTAGTTTAGTTTATATGTTTATTATTATTTTTAGAAACAATAGAATTTAATATTTACAGAGTAAAACGATAGATAAATAGTTATGAAGGAGTCAATCTCCGTCATCTAATCTGGGCCATGGGCCTGATCGTTGGCATGAGAATTCGGATTGTTGGGACTTTAGACAATGGAATCTCTGTTTTTACTTTGTCATTTTTTATTTTATTGATGATGGTTGCTCTTTATCTAACTTTCTTTGGAGTGTTGTTTGAAGGACTCTGCGACAGGATTTTGAGACATATAGTTCATCTTTTGATGTTGACCATGCATGGCACCTATTTCGACAAATTGTGGAAGGCTTAGCGCATGTTCATAGTCAAGGAATCATACACCGAGACTTGACACCTAGCAACATATTTTTTGATGTGAGGAATGATATCAAAATTGGGGATTTTGGTCTTGGTAAGAACACTTCATGATTTTATCCAGAACTGACTCTACTTTTCAATTGGTTCTTTTTTATTTTAATTTTCATCGCTATGTACTAGTTAAACAACAAATCATACAATTTTGTAGAAGATATAATTATTGCTGATCTTTTATTTCTTCCCTGAGTTGTGATCCTGTGAGTTATCTGGTTGTTCTCTATCAAGTGCTATTGTTATTTTATCATCTGTTTATTACACCTGATAGCTTGGAAAATATCCTCTAAATATGAAGTGTTAGATGTTATCTATGTTAAAATGTCATACAAAGTTACCGGCATCAGTTGTTTCTCTGTAGTATATTGACATTTGAATATTGAACGAAGTCAATGAACCCTTTGATCTACTTCTGATGTTTAAAATGGCATGCCTTACTTTGTTATGGTGACCAAGTTTCTTGGGCAGCTTTGACGAAATATTCTCTGAAGGCATATCCCGAATTATGGGAGTTGCTATTTAGTTGTTTACGTATTCTATCTGAAGCTTAACTTCTGGTGCTTGAGGAAAATTTGAACTGAATACATTTTTACCTGTTTTCAGCCAAATTTCTAAAGCTGGAACAGCTGGATCATGACCAATATCTTCCTACTGAAGCAATGGGTGTTTCAATGGATGGAACAGGTCAAGTTGGCACATATTTTTATACCGCACCTGAGGTAGAGCAGAAGTGGCCACAGATAAATGAAAAGGTCAGGATAGAGTTGTAATTCCTTTAGTTTACTAAAATGAACAAAAAAAACTTATCTATTTGGTGAAATATGAGTAATTTCTTTCTTTTTAACATGATAGCAACTTGATACCGATTTTCTAAACTTATTTGGGTCTTACATATGTCATTTTTAGGTTGACATGTACAGTTTGGGAGTTATATTCTTTGAGCTTTGGCATCCATTTGCAACAGCAATGGAAAGGCATCTTGTTCTTTCTGATCTTAAACAGAAGGGCGATCCTCCAATATCATGGGCAACACAATTCCCTGGTCAGTCAAACCTATTAAGACGATTACTGTCTCCAAGCCCCTCTGACCGTCCATCTGCTGTTGAGCTTTTGCAAAATGAACTGCCTCCTCGGATGGAAGACGAGTGGCTAAATGGTAAGCATTTGACTTTTCTGCATCAACATTATTCCATTACCATTTAAAGAAGAGACTATGAACTGATGATTGATTGAAGATGATGACCACTAAAAAAATTAAATTAATGAGTTTGGAGTTTCTGCCCTTCTGATATGGCCGCACTGCATAAATACCAGGGTATCATTTGTCTGCTTTATGCTTTTATGGTGCTCGTGTCATGTGCTCTGTACTTTGTTGTTTGATTTTCTGGAATGGATTTGTGCTGCACAAATACAGACCATTTACCTGCTGTATGGTGCTCACTTTGTGTGCTCGCTGTATTTATTGAATGAATTGGTAGGTGTCGTCTTGTGCCTCTTAAGGCAATTTGTCGGAGCCTTTTCTTTGTAAATAAATATCGCAACTGCCTTAAACTGAATAGATTTGAAGTGGCAATTCAATTTGTTTTGACTGATTTATGCCACTGCTTCTGTGCATTTAATGCAGATGTACTTAGAATGATACAGACACCAGAAGACACATACGTTTATGATCGAGTTATATCTACAATATTTAACGAGGACAGGCTGACTGCCAACATGCAATGCCAGCATGAAAGCAGCAAAAAATCCACTAGTAAAAATGATAACAGTGAACTTCTGGACTCCATCATTGAGGTTAGCAAGGATGTTTTTAAGCGACATTGTGCTAAAAGGTTCCAGATATCACCGTTGCATACACTTGAAGGGAAATTTACTGAAAATAGGTGTGTTTTATTTCTAGACCACTTAGCTAATGACTGTTCTATGACCAATACTCTAATGAAATGTTATATTATTGTTTACAAACTTCTAGGGGAAAGACAGTAAAGATCTTAACTCAAGGAGGAGAGATGCTAGAACTTTGCTATGAGCTGCGGACACCATTTGTTATGTCAGTTGTTGCTAACCAGGTCTGTGCTTATTGGGTTTTTTTTTATAATACCTCTTTTATACTTGTGAATGTGTATGCCTGATTTTTTTAGGTCAATTTAATTTATTTTCTTTTTTCTTACAAAATACTATAGTTGTTAGATTGGAGATGTTTCTAATGGATGTTACTAGCCCTTTTTCTTGTATTTGTATTAGTTGGTGTTGAATGCAATGCTACCGTACTTCTAAATTATGAAGAATTTTTTCTGTGTTACTTATTCGTGTTCATGTGCTAATTGATTGTTATTTATGCTGCATGAAGCACTAATAAGGATGAGATCTTACTATTTAGACAATTAGACATAGTACTGTTTGTGATGATTTATTCCAGACAACGATGTAGTAAATTCAAATGTGCATCTTGTGTAAGGGGTTGGATAGTGCATCCTGGGAATATTCATGCAATGGAGCTGGCCATTAATTGAACTGCTGTTTCTGGATTTTCGTCAAGCATATGGTTTTTTTTGGCTTCCTTTTCTGGTTTTACTCATTAAAAGAGATTACCGATAAGTATGATGATGATCAGCTTCTACTTATGCAATTCATTTACAGATATCATCATTTAAGCGTTACGAAATATCATGGGTTCATAGAAGAGCAGTCGGCCATGCAACTCCTTATGGTTTTCTTCAGGTAAATGATTTATTTATACTAACTTGTCATTTTCTGTCACACAACATGCTAGTTTACATCCTTCTTTGTCTAGTGTTTCCCTATTGCGAAATCATTTCAAAACTCCGTCTCTATAGTCTAAAGATTGTGTTGATATCCTTTCAGGGTGATTTTGACATTATTGGAGGTGCTTCACCGATACCAGAGGCCGAAATTGTTAAGGTAATATATTTCCATGTGGCATCCTCTACCTTGTTTCTATGACTGCATTTTCAGGTCGACTGCATTTTCAGGTCACCTTTTCGTTATTATGTTATCTGTCATTTTGCAAACATTCATTTGGGAGGAGGCAAACTATGGGCCTGTTCTTTACGGCTTCTAAAAGCCGCTTTTGGCTTTTGCTACAGTAACTAACTTTTAAATGGAGTATTTTTTTAAGATAGGGTTTACAAGTTAATTGTAGCACACGTTAAAAAACTAATATATGTATCATCAAAAATCGCAAGCGAGTATCTCTCTTTCCGCAATCTCTGTCGCAAACAGCCAAAAAGCCATCAGCCGCAGCCGGAAAGAACAGGCTCTTGGATAGTACTTTTAACATTAAAAATGCAGTTTTGTGCTGTCACATAAAACAATTACTTCCATGCAACGATAGGTGGCTTTGGACCTTGGGACCCGTTTTTACGATTCGAAGGCAATGGTTATTCGTCTGAATCACAGTAAACTCGCTGAAGCAGTTTGCTCCTGGGCAGGAGTTCCTCAGGAACGAAGACAGAATGTTGCTGAGGTATGATGTTTTGCCTTTACCTGTTTCTGAAATTTGTGGAATTGTCTTGGCTGATACCCTTTTTCTGCTGTTCAGTTTCTGTCATCTACTCTTGTTCAATATTGGCCAAATAAGGCTGATCGCAAGTCACAATGGAGCTTGATTCGGGGGCAACTATTACAAGTATAAGCAAATCTATTAACTAATTGTACACAACAATACACTATCAAAGCAGTACTTTCATATTTGTTGCTTTGTTGATTAGACCATCATTAGTAGAACTACATGATTCAGTACTTTATATACTTTGATTTATAGAAAAAAGTATAATAAATTACTTCACAAGTAGGGAAAAAATTCATGCTTCACACACTTTGAAAAGTTCCATAGCAGATAGTTTCCATGATATAGGCTGATTTGTTGAGTGGTCCAGGATCTTCGTCTTTCTGAAGAAGTTGTTGAGAAGCTACATAAAGCAGATCAGCGGTTTTGTGGCTCTGCAGATGTAGTACTTGCTAGATTGAGGGGGACCCTGTTCTATGGTAGTGACTCCTACCCTTTTCCATTAGCTGCTTACATCTAGGAATATCTAAGATGTCATCAATCATCACTTTGTGTTTCGTGTTGTAGATAAATCTGCCTGCAAGGCTCTTGATGATCTCTCTATGTTCATCAAATGTTTGAGAGTATGGTCAGTTGAAGAACATATTACTATTGATGTACTCATGCCTCCTTCGGAATATTACTACACAGATCTGTTTTTTCAGGTGTTAAACTGTAACCTTATATCTTTATTTTTTATTCTAAATCTTTATCTTTGGAGTGCACCCCATCCATTTTTATCTTTGGAGAGAATCCTATTTCATTTCTCATCTTGAACCTTTAGTATAGTCTGTATAGCATTCTAAAGTTAAATTCACTGTTTGGTTAAATAAAAATAAAAAATGTTAAAACGGGAAAAAAGTTCTTCTGTTTTTCTTCTTAGTCTTGAGATTTTCAAGTTCAGCGATATGATTTAAAAGAAGATGACATGTTAATATATGCAAATCATATGTTTGCTGTTAATGTTATAATATCTTATCTGAAATTCAACATGTATCTTATTACTGTGGTACATGAAATTTACCGTGTCTCAACGCAGGTCTATGCAAAAGAAAGTAATCCTTGGTCAAGTTCCCATGAAAAGTTGCTAGCTGTTGGGGGACGATATGATTGGTTGATCCAACAAGCTTGGGATAAGACATATGTAAGTTGTACTTGATGCCCGCCGTATGCTTGAGGGGACCTTGAAAGTGTTTGCAGTAACAAGTAACTACATTTATATGGCACGAAATCTTAGCCTGGTAACTATACAAGGACCTCTTTCAAACCTGTCTATTCCACACTTGTCCATATAAGTAGATTTGCAAGGGAACAAATGAACCGAGTAGAAGAGTGCTTACCGCTGCTCTTTGTTGAGAACACAGTACAGGCTTTGTCAAAGCCAAATGTTCAAATCCAGGAGTTATGTAGTGCAGCCCTTTCACTAGCAATGTGGTGGAAGGCCTGCATAATTCAAATTCTTCCTTTCGGACTGACGTCCTGAGCAAGGGAAATAGATAATGTACCACCACAGGATGACAGGAGGGCTTTTGGCCTGTGCTTTAAAAAAAATGCAAAGGAAACTGGATAAGAAAATGGAACTTTTCTGCCTTCAGAACTAAAGGAGCGACTAGGTTACATGTGTTTGTATTTTATGCACTTAATACACTTTTTCCACCATCCACTATTCATCCTACAGGTGGGGAATGAGTAGAAGTGGCAAAATATTGAAGGGCAGGGGCTTTCAAGCAGCACTTGGAAACATTTTAGTATTACTTCCTTAGAAACTTACTGTTCAGCCATCTGTCATAACTTTTAGTCATTCAAAGTATGACAGGTTCTTAAAATGAGAGAATCAGGCAATTATATAATTATTGTTACCACAATCTTTCCTCCTGTGAATGCCTTTCATATGATCGAAACGAAAGACAACTGATTTCAGTATTCTAATTGTTTTTGATAACCTGCACAGAAAACCAAACCCCCAGGTGCTGTTGGTGTGAGCATTGCACTCGAGAAATTCCTTCCTAATAATCCTTCATCTGATGTTGGGTTGCCAAGGTTACTACACAAGTGATCATATAGATTCCTGTATTGCATTTCACATTGGCACACTAATATTTTTCTGGACTTCAGGATTGAACCTAGCATCAGTGTACTTGTCTGTTCAAAGGGCGGGGGTGGACTCTTAAATGAGCGCATGGAGCTTGTTGCAGACCTTTGGGAAGCTAACATAAAGGTGAGTTCTACAGAAGTCTTACAGGAAATGGTCAGTGAGGACTGAGGAGAGTCCGAGAGTGAACCTTTTTCCGGTCAGTGCTAATAGATTTATTGTTATCAGGCACAGTTTGTTCCTCAGGAAGACCCAAGTCTTCAAGAACAATATGAATATGCCAGCGATCACGACATCAAATGCCTTGTATTTATCACGGAAGCAGGTCTCTCACAAACAGATCTTGTGAAGGTAAATACATTGAAGTTGTGTTACTGTATTATGTTTTTACACTGTTAAGTTGTAAGGTATCGCTCTCACAAAAAAAAAGTAAAAAATTGCTGCAAGGGGAAATACCTTGCTGATACCTTACTGCTGTGCCATTGATTTGCATTTGGACCATGTGCTGTTATTGTGAGCAAAGTTGTCAAAATCGCGATCCTGAATTGGGTTGGAGGTTCTTCGGCAGGATAGCGAATTGTAGCATCGATGTAGAATCTAAGATCCTACCATATTCTACCGAAGAAACGTTTTTTTAAAAAAATCTACCATATATTTTAGCACTACTACATTTTTAAATTATACCATTCAAACTTTTGTTTACAAATATGCAGTGCAAAGGAAAGATCATGTGTTATTTATGCAAATTATAGTGGACATGAAGATATATAAAGTAAAATATTACAATTAAAGGACATATACAGGTAATTATTTATAATAAAATACTAGAATCGGTGGAATCCGGTAGGATTGTATGAAAATTTTGATCATGATCCTACAAAAGTTTTGGTAGAATTGTAATAATATTAAGATTCTACCTAGGATTGGATCAGTCTAGTCAATCTAGGGTCGTGAAGTCGTAGAATCATAGTTAGAATCTCAATTCTGACAACCTTGATTGTGAGGACAAACTTTCGATAAGATTTAGAATCTGGTTTTACAGGTCTGCACTGCCTGTATCTCAACTGTAATTTCTTGCTAGGAAGACACTTATCTTGAATTTATTAGATCAATTCCAACCATCTTTTCATATGGAGAACTCTGGATTTATTTTCTTTATTAGGATTAACGATCGAATTGCTGGTTCCATCACAGTAATTCTGTTTTCTGTATGGGCGATCTGAAAAATGTAACACATCATGTTAATTTCTGCTATCCTTCTATTCTAACAATGGAGGAAAAAAGTACTATGCAAGATAGTGAAAATGTTCAGGATACATGCAAACTTGACCATTTCACATTTGGTGGTTCTGTTTGTGTATTTTGATGAGAAAAAATGAGCATCAAGGACTGCTGATTGTCTAGAAAATTTTTCTAGAATATGCTTTTTCTACATGTACATCTGGGTATATGTACTGTCACCACCATCAAATGTGCCTCAATTGAGATTGATGCAAACTTTCAAAACTCAAACCACCATTCCATCTTCTAATCATTGCAATATCCCTTGCACAAATCTTGAAGCACTTTGGAGGGCTAAGATGTTGGCTTGGACTACAGGCTTCGGTTCCTCGAAACTCCGAGGAGGATGTCGAAACTCGGTTACGACTTCCTCTTAGGCTCCTCGTAACTCTGAGGAGATAGTCGCAGCTCGTAATCGAAGCTCCGAGAAGGAAGTAAGCTCCTCTACGACTTCTCGTACGTCCGAGGAGGAAGTTGTAGCTCCTCTACGACTTCTCGTACGTCCGAGGAGGAAGTCGTAGCTCCTCTACGACTTCTCGTACGAGCAACACACACTCCTGGTGGCGAACACACACACACGGAAGAGAGGTAAATAGACAGAGTATTTGGTGCTGCACAACCGCAGCTTTTTCTCCTCGACTCAATTAACAAAATGCTAAGTACATCATTATATAGGCCAGCTAGCAGCCCACATTATGCATGCACACCCACTACTCCCGTGATCTGACCTGCATGCACATATGATAGGAGAGGAGCATAACGGCCACTACTCGCATGCATGCGCAACCCACGGTCCTGCATGCAAGTAACTGACCTCGCCGCATGCAAGTAACTGACCATGCCAATTACATGCAACTCACGACTGATGACCCGGCCATCCTGGCCACTCGCCATCGGTAACTATTTTCTGCACCTGTTATCTAGGATCAATCCGCAGGTTCAAGTGGCTCCCCGCTACTCTGGACTCTTTGGTTCTCCTACACCCAGAATAACTCCGTGCGATACTACACTGGTACAATCTCAGGCACATCACCTGTTGCACCATACACACATGCAAATATACTAAAGCAAAAGACTAAGTCTAGATTATTTCCTAACATTGATTGTTAGGAAAAATAGTCCCACATGGATTATGGGAGAGTAAAAAATACAACTTATAAGTGTGAGGGAACCCTCTCCCATTAGACTAGTCTTTTGGGAGGTGAAGGTCCAATACCACTTATAAGGTTGTTGCTTGAGGGGCTTGCTTGCGGACAGCTTGTGGACTTGGTGCGCAGGGAGCGCAACCCATTTAAGACCTGGTGACCGGGGAGTGAACCCGGTGAGACCTAGGATGGGTTCGGATCCAACAGTGGTATCAGAGCCGACCCTCGTGGTTACACGGGTACATACGGGTCAGGGGCATGGACATATGACGCATGGCGCGTGTGAGTCCGGAGTGGACACACGGTATGGTATATGTATCAACACTAGATGCACGGACGTGTGTCAAAAGGGGGGAGATTCTGGCCAGGCACCTAAGACCTAACATCTTCCAGAAGTGCGGTGTGCACAATCCATGTGTGGGGGGAGATTGTTAGGAAAAATAATCCCACATGAATTGTGAGAGAGTAAAAAGCACAACTTATAAGTGTGAGGGAATCTTCTCTCATTAGACTAGTCTTTTGGGAGGTGAAGGTCCAATACCACTTATAAGGTTGTTGCTTGAGGGGTTTGCTTGCGGGCAGCCCGTGAGCTTGGTACGCAGGGAGTACAGCCCATTTAAGACCTGGTGATTGGGAAGTGAACCCAATGAGACCTAGGATGGGTCCGGATTCAACATAAGATAGCGTATGTACCTACACGTACATATGGTTGCATTTTGAATTTTCAATACCTATACTTGGTATGCATAAAGGTTTTTAACAATTATATGCTTTTATTATCGTTGGTAAAGTTTTTAACAATTCTATGCTTTTATTACCATTGGTTAAGGTTCGACATCTTGATGCAAAAAGGGAGAAAGAAGTTAAAAGAGGGGAAATTGTAAAGTTCCTATCTGGTGCAATATGTTTACAATTCAAAAATCCTACAATCTGGAATCAGCAGCCTGTTCCGTAGTCACTTTTTGTTCAGGTTTGTTCTAGGAAAGGATGATCAATACCAACCTTTTATCTACCTTCGCTGAGCAGAATCTTTCCTATCATTGGATTAATTTCCATTGTTCCTGGGTTCCATTCTTTTTCTGGAACTGATCCAATTCGTGGTTACTAATATTCTTCTTTTAAACTTCCAGGTGAAAGCAGTGATGCTTGTTCAAACGTTGGAATGCATACAAAAATCATTCAAGATTGCTACAATACAAGATCGTGAGGTTATTGGTGGCTTTGTGCTATCTTGGCTGTCCTTTTGTGGACCAAGATTATGCACGGTGGCCTATTTTAAGACAGCGAAGTGATTGGTGGCTTGGTATAATCCTGGTTGCCCTCTTATAGACCAGTACTATGCATGGTGGCTTCGATGCAAGTAGACAGGTGGTTGGTGTAATGCAATCTTGGCTTCCCTTTGTGGACTTGCTATTAGATAGACGTGGAGTTCCTGCAAAGCGATCATGGAGGTTGAAGGCTGCACAGTTTTCTTGTTGGTAGCGGAACTGCTATGCAACAGATTCACCCAATTTTGCCCTTTTCATATTTGCCTCTCATTTTTCTACAAGAGTGTCTTGTACATAGTTCAGGTTGCTTTCCATCATGTACAGGCCAAAATCTTCCCTACTTTGGGTTGTTTATAGGAAATGCCCAAGTTTGCAATTAGCTGAGCTGGGAGAAAACAACAACACTACATCATATCGTTGGCAACGTAGAATGCGCGAGTAATGTCGCTCCATCTTTCCCTTCTGTGTGAGCATGTATGTGTTCTGGGAGTGTGCACCAGGCTGCAAAGGGCCTTTTTGGGAAGCAGGAATTTCAAAGAAAAATCCCGTGTTTCAAGCTAGGCCTAAAAGGTAAGATTGTTTTCCTCCGCTGTCATCTCCCCCCTACACTAGTATGCTTCTGTATGCTTGTTTCACAGCAGCACTTGCGAGTGATACGCAACTCTAGTCTAGAAATTGCATCTTCTCGTTGTTTTCACTATTGTCCCAAGTACCAACTGCCAACCCAGAATGAGTGGCTGGTGTCGTGATGCTGCTCTTTTGGGGCTGTCACTTCGGTTGCACCACATTGATTTAGGTAGGCTAGTGTCGCTGTGCTCGAACCGTTCTCTTCTTTATTCGCATTAGATGAGCACTGCTAGCCTGCCCGTTAGAAATTGACACCAGTACCGCATGGTGCACATGGAATGACATTCAAGAAGGAATCTGTTAGCCGTCTCCTATTAAGCTAATCCAAGATGTCCAAAAGATTCTTAGCACGGGGATTAATCTACCAAACCCATGCACGAACGCCACAGCTCAGTTCCAGTTGAGTGTCGCCCTTTTCAATCCAATTCGTCTCATAATACCATGCCGCAAATGAGCTACAATCCAGCGAAGCTCTTATCGGGTTTGTTCTTTTAGACTGCGACTTTAGTTATTGGTTGAAAATTTTGAATTCTACTTGCTCGTGAGAAAAAAAAACTCACATATGATTTTAACCAATTTAAATAAAATCATTATCTACTATAATTAATTTATAAACCTAATTTTAAAAAGATACTATTTAAAAATTAACTACTGTACAAAAGACAAAACGAAAAGAACACCCATCATCCATCGGCTCTTCAACTCAGCTCAGCTGCATGTGTCCAGAAAATATCAGCGGCACGTGCGGCCCCACGTGCAGCTATGCGTACATCTGTCGCCTGGAGGGCCGTCGATGTGGGATCCGGCGGTGAGATTGGCGCCAACGGTCGACGACCGAGATCCGCATCCGACGGTCCCATGAAAGTTTAATGGTCGATGTTCTACGCGGTTTCAGTTCACCTATAGTTTTCTTTGCTTTTCCTTATTTATCTGCATCTTAACTTGAAATTAAAGATTGCAGACCAACCACCTGCAAAAACGCGTTTGCATGCGGCATGATAAGCGTTACTGTTTGTAGCGACTAGCGGTCTATTCTGAACTAGTCTCTAAATCAATAATTAGCTCATACAATATAATAATAGTAAATATCATATTCATACATACGCATAAATAAAAATGAGTACTTAATATTATACAGAGTCATAAATAGATATTACGATTAAGTTTTACTGAACAAACCGATTGACCAAATAAGTTTGTTCATGTAAAACATGGAAAGTAAATAAACCTAGTCTTGGCCATGTCTTCTACGTCGTAGTCAGAGGCATAGAGGTATATACATACACTAGGTCACCACTTATCTTTACTACTTTAAAAGAAAGAGTTGGTGGTTGATGAGTCCTCTTCCATATCTCTTCTCAGCCATTTGATCTGAACAATAAAATCTTAACCGCCCCTTTCCTCTCCCCCTCTCTCTCTCTCTCTCTCACGATCTAACTGCTAAAGTTTTTCCGTTGCAACGCACGGGCACATGACTAGTATCATCTAAATCTATGTATTAAACACTCATGAGTACAAAAGTACTCAGCAAGTACCTATGCCAAATGCAAGTATAGAGATGCAGGGCTTGACAAAATAATATTATTGGTTTTTTTTAGCGAAAAGCAGGTTTTAATATAGGTACCATAACTAATTTCTAAATTTATGACTTCGCCATTTTTAATTAAAACCAAAGTGCCCAGTTTAAATCAAGTTTGTCATGAGAGTGAATTCCCTTGCTTTTGTCTTCCATTTCCATTCCACAATTACCAAACAAATTTCACTTTCATACCAAAATATCGTAACCATTTCCTCATACTTTCATCCATAACCACCATTATCAATAACCATTATTTTATGAAAGCTGCACAAGTGTGGCCCCTCTATACTATTCCCATAATCAGACGCACGACTCTTCAAATAGATTTTTAACACTCTGTAGAAGTTGTACAACTTTATCCATAAAATATGATTAACTCATAATATCAATCACTGTACGCTTCCATAGGTGTGTGGCTAAGAAAATTATAATAAGACTTTTACAATGCTTAGTCCCAGTGTTTCCTCCCACTCCAAGATGACCTCCCTCAACACTGGCGAGAGTAATCACTCCCTTTCCAGGTTACACCTCACCTCCAAAACATTCCTTTTCCAGGCTACGTTTTCAATGAGAGATCTCGCTGTTAGGGAGTCTACGACCTTTAACGTTAAAAGAAATCCACATAGGGGCAGTGATCGGCGTGAGTCACTTAAAGAATAATTATAATAAAAATATAGAAATCTACCTACCAATCTAATGCGTAGGAGTTATACTATAACTAAGTAAATTAGTTGGCCAGATCAATCTTATACTTGACTTGTGGTGTACGATTGGGGTGTAGAAAAAAAAGCCGCACACGATTCGATCCTTAATCAACTTAGGCAAAATAAACCAACAAATCCAAATCTTATGTAATCTTCGCACCGGTGTCATATCAACCACTCGTCCGAGTCTACACCAATTTATAAAATATTTTTCTATTTTCAGTAGTTACCTACGTTACTATTATGGTTATTATATAATATGCCTAGTTTTTGTTGATAATATCTGTGTTGTATTCAAATATACCTCTAAAGTATTTCTAAGCATAACCATAGTTTATTAAGTTAAACCAATAGTGGAGTATTATTGTTATAAATATCCTATGGTGACATGGTAAAGGTAAAGTCAACAATCAAGAAAGGGGATAATACACATCAACGGTATGGTATAACTAAAGATGGCAACGGGTAGATACCCATCGGGTATTGCCAACCTATACCCGTACCCGATACCCGCACCCGCACCCGCTACAATACCCGTACCCGCACCCGGGTATAAAAACCTACCCGTACCCGCACCCGCGCGGGTATTTATACCCGACGGGTAACCCATACCCGAATTGATAAGGGTATATACGAGGCACAGGTACATACGGGCGCGGGTATTTCCATCGGTTTCGTTTTGAATATATATATACGAGCCACATGTATATGTACCCGTTGCTATCTCTAGTATACACCCGGCCGGGTATATTTTACCCGCGGGTAGCGGGTACGGGTAGTATATACCTGTACCCGCACCCGCATACCCGATGGGTAGAGTTTCTTGCCCATTAGCATACCCGCGGGTGAAGTTATCTTTTCATACCCGCCTCCTTATCGGGTAAAACCCATCGGGTATTCGGGTTTCGGATACCCGTTGCCATCCCTAGGTATAACTAAGCATCAACATTTAACATAAGCTTTAATCAAATAATAATAAACATGCAATTTGTAGTTTGAAAACAAAATAATTGGATTTGAAAACTAAATTCAACATAATCAATGATAAGAACTTGCCTTGGTCAACTTTGGATAGCGTAGGATCTTATTCATCAGCAATGGGGCATTTGAAGCGTCAAATTCTATACACGGCAAATACCCTAATTAAACATGAATTCAAGTAAAGTTCAAATGAACTTCAAAAATTATAATTTTAGTGTTGTTGGAAAGATTTTGAATTTAGATGAATTTAGAAAAAAAACAAGTTATTTGGATTTAAAACGAGGAAGAACAAACTCTCCAAAGTTTGAACCAATAAGAAATTCCAGAAAATCTGATTTATGATAGGTGGGGTCGGCCAGTATTTTCTTTTCTTTTGTCAATTATTTTTCTTAAGAAAATACTTAGCAGCAAACAGGTAGGATCAACCAAGTTTTAATTTTCCTTATTAATTTTCTTTAAGAAAAATGACAGAGAATGACAGGTAGGGCAACAACCCAATGGACTAGGTCCACACAGCGGTCCATGGGAAAGGGAGCCAACGTGTCAATGGCTTGAGTCAGCAGACCGGTCTACATGACGGTTTGAAGGGTGTGGGTCCCACATGTTGCTGATATAGAACTTAAACATGGGTTTTATTAGATTTTCTAACCTACTCGGGCCCACGTCATACTGACACTAACCCACGTCATACTGACACTAACTACCTAGTTAATCGTTAATTAATTATCATTTAAACTAATTAAACTACCACGCAGGGCCCACTGGTCAACAGTCGTCTTTTTCCCCGCTCAGAGCAAAGGAACGATGGAAGGCACCATGGGCGGCTTGGATCCAAGCTCGGCGTCGATGAGGACAGGCACGATGACCAATTGTGACCCCCCCTCCCCCGAAATAGGATGCGACGATCCCAACGAACCTAACGGTGGCAACGACGTGGTGGGAAGTGCACTAAGGCAGTGGCACGATGGCAAGGATAGCGGCGACACTACTATGCCCAAAGGCATCTACAAAATAGTAGCGATTTGGCCAAATTGAGAGGGGCTTAAGCATCTACATGGCAAGGCGAAGCTCATGAAACTCTCAGTGTGCAAAATGCGACGGTGAGCCGGGCTATCCACAGCGGCCTGCAGTGGCGCAACGAGGGCTACGGTGTAGCAGTGCTATGGCCATCTAGGCATGGCATTGGCTACCCTACCTGGTTTGCAATACAAAGAGATGCACTGGAATGGAAGAACTCACCGAGCAATTTGAGAGGGGAAGGAGTTTGGCCGGCAATGAGGGCAAAGGGTGTTCCGGCGATTCTGGTTCATGGCAAGGAGGAAGAAGATGCGTGTTAGCAAGAAGAGATCGAGGTGAGCATGATGGAGATAACCATCAAGTTCGAAGCTCACCGTGGCGAAGAGGACGAGGCGGCGAGATCAGCGGTGGCGATGGTTGCATTGTGGAAAACAACGATGTTAACAACATTCTAGCCTTTCTACAAGGAACCAAGCGCGGGCAAGGTGCACATTAGAAAGAGGAGCGAGGTGGATGCAAAGCACATGATGACGGTAGTGGAAACTCATCAGATGATAAGGAATTTGAGGACAAAGCCACCAGTCGGAGTTTGGGACGGCAGCCAAATTTGCCTCCACCGAAGGCAAAGAGGAAGGGGAAGCTTTGGGGAAATGACGTGGAGATGTGGGCAAGCATTTTGATGCTCTCGGCCATGGCTTAAATAGATTAGGGAAGGGAAAGAGTGAGGACACTAACGGCTTGGCTTTGAGTGCAAGGGAGCTGAGAGGGGGGAGAGCGCGTGAGAGAGAGGAAGATGGCAGGTCATGGTGATGCAACGAGATCACGACGGTGCAAGGCTCGAGATAATAGGGGTTGACATGGCTCTATCTTGAACGGCGAAGAGGGGAGGAAGATAACAGGGGGCGTATGACACAAGCGAGAAAGAGAGCGAGTAGAGAAAGATGGCTTGAGGAGGAAGAAGTACAGTGCTTCAGTGCTGACAAGTGGGACTAGGGTCCACTTGTCAGTGAGAGTGAGGGAGAGGATGTCGATCGGCTAGGCTGGGTTGCTACGTTGATCGGGTTGGGCGCGCGTGGGCCACACAGAGTGGAAGGAAAGGAGAGGCAGGGCATGCAACGCAGGCCAACTTGGCTGGGCCACCAAAGAAAGAGAGAAAAAGGAAGGAAGGGGGAAACGACACGGGTCAGCTGGGCTACAGGAAGGGAAAGAAAAAAAGAAGAGGGAAGTGGGCTGACATGAGAGAAAAAGAAGAAAAAGGCTGGGTCAACGGCTAGGTTTCGATCCGAAGGCGAGAGAGGGAAAGAAAAGATTTAAATTTTAATTTGAGATTTGGATATTTTGTTTGAATTTGGATTTGAACTTTTGGAGTGTGTTTGTAAACAAGAATTTTATATGATTTCGATTAGCACTCGAATAAATTTTAGAAATTCACCAATTGATTTTAGAGCTAAGAAAATTTTATTTTAAAACTATTAGATTCAAGGCAAGGCTTTGGGAAAGTTTTAAAATGCTGCAAAATTTTTTGAAACTCATGAAAATTATGCAAGTTTGAGTTTGAAGCCAAATTTAGGTCATTACACTGTTTTCATCGGTATCTTTTATGGTTCTCACTTACGCAAACGTAGAGAGACGGCAACGACAGGAGCTCAAATTTAGTGAGCGTGAAGGTAGATTAATTATTCTTTCCTTTTGGACATCATGCCAGTGCTTCTGAAGTGAAAAAAAGAAAGTAGTTTGTCCATTGTATTATTGGAGTGTGCTGAAACCGGAAAGTCGAGACTCAGCATTTCCCTTTTTATTTTCTTTCTTGTCTCCATTTCGTAAATCATAAACGTGACAGCAAGTCTTTTAGTATGAAATAGAAATATAGATAGCCTGCCCTGGTCAGATTTTATTTTGAATATTGAAGTCAAATAGGTATTATATATCAACGTGGCAACAAGTCTGACAAAGAAGCACAGAAAACTGAAATAAAGAAAATGAATCCTTTTTTTTAAAGTATATTACCGTAATATGCTTTCATGGCAAAAAAATAATGCCTACCTTCATAATAATTTAAATCAAAAGAGCACAATAAATACTGAAAATCTTCTCTCCCCCTTTATTAATTTCCCATAAATTTACACATGACATATTTGCTCTCGTTCCCTCCAGAAAGGCCGCAATACTTGCCACTAGGGAAAACATTTTTGGGTTAGAAAAAAAATTTGAACCCCTCCAAAAATCAAAATTTAGAAATCTCAAAAAAATGTATATTTTTGGTAAATTTCAACCGAAATATTCAAACATGCCATTTAAATTCAAAAATAATTCAAGAGATACGTATAATTTCGACGTCACCTCCTTCCCAATCACACCTCTCCTCCCGCAGTTGGCGCCGCCTCCCCTCCAACCGCTGGGGCCCCTCCCCCTCCCGTAATTGGCGTCACCTTCCCCTCCTGCCACCGACGCTGCCTCCCCCTCCTGCCCTCCCACCACCCGCATCCGCCTGCATCAACCCCAATCGGCTTTCTATGAGGGATGGCATCGGGCCATCGGCGCTATGTGGGATGGATTAGCTTAGTGGTGGGCCGAAATTTTTTAAAGTGGACCAAAAATTTTAGCTAGAATGTTCTTCTCTCGGGATGAACCAAGAAAACCAAAAATCACCTAAAATCACGAATTTCGGTTCGAAGTATTCTGCTCGCCACCCATAATTCCGTCAAACATGTCCATAGATGCGCACCATTTTTTGTTATACACCATCCAACTAGTATTATATATACAATAAAATCTTACTTTATTCAAAAGTCAAATCAAGATGTAGAAACCAAAAAAAGGTCTCCATTCATCCACTGTTTTGACATACAAGTACAGTCCTTTTTCCTTTGTAAAAGAAAGATGAAAAAGGTACTATAAATATAACCATGGTGATGGTCCATGGCAAAGCCTGCAGCTACACCACCCCATCACCACCAACCTCTCCCCACCACCCAAGCGATCGAACGCGTTGCCAAGCCCCCACAGCAACAGCGCCCTCCGTGCCAATGTCCGCCTCCGCCCCTCTCGTTAAGTTCCCCCTCCTCCCTCGCGACCTCCTCTCCTACCTCCCCTCCATTCTCCCGCGCGACCGCGACACCGCCCCGGCCAACGCAGCCTCGCCAGCGCCACCGCCTGCACGGGCGTCGTCTCCCAAGAAGATGTCGTCGGGACAGCAGGCGGGGAGGGGGAGCAGCAAGGCCGCAGACCCCGCAGAGCTGGCGCGCGTGTTCGAGCTGTTCGACCGGAACGGCGACGGGCGCATCACGCGGGAGGAGCTCGAGGACTCGCTGGGCAAGCTGGGCATCCCCGTGCCGGGCGACGAGCTCGCGGCCATGATCGCGCGCATCGACGCCAACGGCGACGGGTGCGTGGACGTCGAGGAGTTCGGGGAGCTCTACCGCGCCATCATGGCCGGGGGCAAGGATGGTGGCGAGGAGGAGGACGACGACGAGGACATGAGGGAGGCGTTCCGGGTGTTCGACGCCAACGGCGACGGTTACATCACGGTGGACGAGCTCGGCGTGGTGCTGGCGTCGCTGGGGCTGAAGCAGGGCCGCACGGCGGAGGAGTGCCGCCGCATGATCGGCCAGGTCGACCTCGACGGCGACGGCCGGGTCGACTTCCACGAGTTCCTCCAGATGATGCGCCTCGGCGGGTTCACCGCGCTCGGCTGATCGATGTGAACGATATTCTCCGCTAATGGCTGTGGTGAGGTATAGATGAGCTTACGCAGTTATGCTTGATACTAGGAGGCGTAGATCGATATCGGCTTGAGGGAAATTCACGTAACCACCACGGTCGAAATTCTTCTCTTTTGTTGGTTCTTTTGTTCGTTAAGATTGATGAGCTTGCTAATTAATTACTGCACTGCTTGTTGCTTGCAAGAGTTGCTCTGGAAGAAATGGTTTTCCCTGTACTTTCAGGGTTTTCTTCTATCCATGTAAACATTGTAGCTAGTTATCTGCATGCATGCCTGGCCGCATGGGCAGCCCTCGTTTGCTAGTGAAAGAAAGGGGTTCGATCTGTTCACTTCAAAGCCTGTCTACGACTACACTTGTGTTGAATCCCGAGCTTCTGATTTGTTATTTGTGAAAATTTATATAGTCTTGCTGTTGGCATGCATGTTTCATGGGAATTATTGAGGATTTGTCACTGTAAAAATGTGCATTTGAGAATTTGTCATTCAATGTTTCACTAATATGCAGATCCTAAGGCCACGTATGAGTGAAATATGAGTAGTAAATCCTCAAATACACGTCTTTTGCAATGGCAAATCATTAAATCCTCCATATTTGATGCCACTGGATCCTCAAATGCACATCTTTTGCCGCTCGGCAAGTCTGCTGCCTCATGTAGTAGGTCCGTGGGAGGAGCTAGATCTGCAAAAGTAGGCGTTCGGGGGCTAACTCTGAAAAAAAATGGCTAGAGTGACATTTTCAAACTTAGTTCAACATGAAATAGAGCTTGTTTTGGATTAACAGGATGAATTTTGTGGCATCTCGAAAAAAAAACGCTAGAGGAATTTGTCTTTGGATGACGTGGATTTATTAGTGGGCTCTTGACGACGGTAGCATTAGGACCGGAGGGCAATAGAGAGGGTGAATGGTGCCAATTAAATTTTTTCTTCAAGTATTTTTTATCCTTCACTCAAATAACAAAAGAGTTACTAAGATTAGGATCAATAGACAAAACCCAAAACAAACCACTCAAGAAATCAAAATTCAAGAGGCAAGCAACCTTGGAGATTAGATCTCTGCCCAATGCCAGTCTGACTGGGGTGCCCTAGCGGTTTGATAGATAGGTGGTGCAGTCTGACATCTAGGGATTGACGATCTGACCGCCCCGTGTTCTAGAAATTGAAAATCAACCCAATACGATTCAACTTTTATTGCAATTCCTAAAATACTAGTCCAAATGAATAAAATTTTACACACAATTTACTTAAGATCTCAAGAACATATTCCAACCAAGAATCATAAAAATCTATGTCAAAGTTCAGACCTTTTTCAAGATATATTAAATAAGATTACATCAAAACTAAGCTAAAATGAAAAACGGTGAATACGGCTTTCTTGTGGGTGAATGATGATCAAAATGGTTTTAGATATATTCTCACATATCATAGCAAACAAAAACATCAAAACAATTAAGGCAAAACACTCGAATCAAGAAATCACTTGAGATGGTGAAATCCAAGAAAAACCGGTTTACTTCAAGAACTTACCAACCAGATGGCTAGATGGATGGAGATTGATTTTCAGAAGTTATTTCTATCTCTTTACATATCCATGGCATAGCAAGATCAAGAAAGGGAGAGAGAAGATTAAAACCAACCAAATCAAGAACAAATCAGTTAACACAAGATAGATCTATGGAAGGTGAATAAAGATTGTTGTATTGCCATTTGAAGATGAAGGTTTTACAGTCACTCCACCTAAAGAACAAAAAACACACCATAGCACTCATACTTCTCAAACCCTAACCCTAGAACACTTGGCTTCCGTTACAAAAATTGGATGGTTAGATGGTTAACTAGCAAGTCTTCATCCTAACCCGTTAAATAGATAGAGCAACCAACACCTATATAACCATGTGGATACTATCTACTTAGCACAAATGGAGAAAACCCGATAACCCTACACAACATAGGTGGTTTTACTCACACACTACATTTATATACGTTTTTCAAAGCACATAAGTCCAAATCCATTAAGTTCTTAACATTGATCTAACTTGATCTTCTCATCTTCTCTATGATCTAAACCACTCTCCTAAACGCTGCTCAATCACTGTAGTTTTGATCCAAAGTAGTTTATAGTATTTTAGTCAACTTACCAAAATACCCTCTCTTGATGAGGTCATCACCTTCCATTGTATGCAATCCCTATGCCTGCTATGTATAAATGCACCACTAGCTTGCCACATATCGGCAAATCTCTTCCATTCCAGTTCCATTAGACCACACCCTACTTGGACTGACCAAGCCTATTCTATACTACTTAAACGAATATTTATTCCTATTTATTATTTTTGGTATACTTAAATACTAATTCTACAATACTCTAATGTGACTTGGTAGAAAAATTTTAATCAAAACTCATTATTTTTGTTATATATCATTTTCCATATATAAAAGGACTATATACGCAAATTAAGCTATAAAAATTATATTTTTATGAAATTTTTCATGAAACTCACTTTAGAGTATATTATAATCACTATTAAAGTATATTCAAATAGATAAAGAAGTATAACAATACCATTAAAACAATATATAAGAAGTGGGTGTAGTACTCTTAGGAATATAAACCATTTATATACATATATATATATATATATATATATATATATATTTCCTATATAGGAAGCCTCTTTTCTACACACGGGTGTAATTACACCCTATGTCGTATCTCATACCGTAGGGAGTATCTCACGAACGGAGGGTATGTATGCAGATATCACAGTATTTAAGAACATCTAGGTGGTATGAACAATTTTTCAGAGGTAGTATGTAGATTTTTTTTGACATACTCCTTTTTATGTGCATATATAAAGGTATTTACAAAATACGCTAAAAACTATGAACTCTCTTGCAATTTTTTCATGTGGTTCATATTGAAGTATCTTATAATTAGTATACAGTATATCCAAAGTGATAAAGGAGTATTTCAAGTTCGCTTAGGTGGTATATTAGAGGTGGGTGTAATTACACCGTGTAGAAAGTATTTTTCCTATATATATATATATATATATATATATATATATATATATATATATATATATATATAAGAGAGAGGGGAAGGAGAGAGAGAGAGAGAGAACACACATGGTAGTGCTATCATGCGCCTAAGAGTAGAATATTTTTTCTATGCTTCGGCCATAACGGGAGCCGCACGACCTAACCGTAAAATCACACGATCTCAAGTCTCCCACTCGTCAAGTGATCTCAGGTCTCTCATATGTCGCGTGACACTTGTAAAACCGCTCTAGCCACCATCCCGCATCCATCGTCGTCCTACTCCCCGGTCTTCCATTGCATAGAATCGATGTTAAAATGGCACGAGGCCATCCACACATGGGCACCATAGCCCACCGATCAACAGAAATCGATCGCCGTCACCCATGTCGTGTGGTTTTGCCACCGCTACACCATCGCCGTCTCCTATGCTGACACCAGAGCTGTGTGATAGTGGTAGTAAAAAAAATCATATTTACGTCCAGATATATATCAAATTTACCACTAGATTAAATCATTTTTAGTGTACTGATGAAATTACTGCACATATTGTTAAAGATTACTACCACACCAAATTGTGGCGCATACGACCATTTGACGACGACAATAAAATTGAAAACAACAATTATTATCAAATGCATTATATTGTATGTCCAGATGAAACCTTTTGTACTGTACTGACAAAATGGTTACATGCATCATTAAAGTTTACTGACACAATTGTCGTGGTGTAGGGTGACCATGTGATAGTGGTAGTAAAAAAGCATACCTCATTACATCCAGATACACACCAATTTGCGTCCGATAAATTGCACGACCTGACCACACGCCTGACCATGACCCACCTGCATGTGATCCTAGGCGCCCCCGCACAACCGCTTTTACGACCAGATGTGCACAAATTTACAACCAGATAAAAACACTTTTATTGTATTGACAAATTTACTAGATGTATCGTTAAATTTTACCGCATGCTGGCTATGTGATAGCAGTGATAAAATTGGAAACTACAATTATGACCAAATGCATATCAATTTATGGCCAAATGAAGACGCTTTTATTGTACCGACGAATTTACTTGACGTGTCGTTAGAGTTTACCGACACACCTGTCTAGCACATCCTGGGCATATGATGACGGAAGTAAAAAAAATAATATCACATTTCCGTCCAGATATATACATTTTACTGTCAAGATGAATCGCAGACAGGCGGGGACTGGTAGGACATGGGTTCGTGACCCGTAAGTGTTGCTAGTGGGTGGGAACCAATAGGTGGGGGATGGGCTCAGTCGTGGCAGAGGAACTGACTAGAGCGTAGAATAAGTTATGCTATACCTGAGCACAAAATAGTGTATGTATGTACCTCAATATATGTTTTTTTAGTTTTTCATTTTTTTTTCTTTAGTTATCTGGGTTTTTTTCCCTATATGTCTTTTTTGTAAAATTTATTGAATTTCTCTGGTCTGTTTGAATTTTTTATTTTGAAGTTTTTTTTATCTTTTTCATATTTATGAAATTTATTTTAGATTATATTACATTAGTTTTTTAAAAAAGTTGGAGACATGACCACTAGCTTCCTAACTGAAAGCCTCTTCTGCACTTAAGTAACGTGTAAGCCTCCTGTTGCGCAGTTGAGTGAGGTGTGTTGGAGATGGGTTGATGGGTTGAAATGGTTTGAACCCGTATCAGGGTAATGGTTTGATTTGGTTTGGGCTGAGATGTGATGTGGGTTAGATTAGTTTGGGTCGATGGATGATTAGTGAATTGGGTTGGTTTATAGACCATTAGCGCCTGGTAAAACAACGTGCCGAGCAATACAGACCAGCTAAGGCTGAAAACTAACTGAGCTAAACCGAGCCGACTTAAGCCAGGCTTGTCCGAAGTTGCAGCTTGACTCGTTCAGAAAACGAGCTAAAAGCGCTTGGGTTGGCTGTTTTCCGGCTCAAGCGGGCTCGAATCACCTCGCGAGCCGCACCTCCCTCCTCCTGCACCACTCCCCTACCGCCTCCTCCCCCCACGCCCCCGTCTTCTCCTCCTCCTTCTTCTCCATCCCCGCCACTCCTGCTCCCGCCACGACCACCCCCACCCCATTCGCCCACGCTGCCATCGAGGCCTGCGCCGGCGTCGCTGCTGGGGCCTTCACCTACGCCGTCAAGACCCGCCTCCAGGTCGGCGCGGCGTCCCACAGCTCCTAGAAGGGTCTTCCTCGACATCCTTCGCACCGACGGCCCACTCGGCCTCTACGGCGGCCTCTCCGCAGTCATCCTCAACTCCGTATCCTCATCCGCCGTCTACTTTGGCACCTGCTAGCTCGCCAAGTCGCTGCTCCGCCCCCACCTCCCCCCTTCCTCATGCCCCCACTCACCGGCGCCAGTGGCAACGTCTCCTCCGCAATCATGGTCCCCAAGGAGCTCATCACCCAGCGGGGGGGGGGAGCACACCGCCAAGGGGAGCAACGCCGACGCGAGTGGGGACTGGGGACTCGGTAGACAGGAGACGGCTGGGGTTATACTTAGTGGGCTAGAGCTATTTTGGTACACCCGAGCCAACTGTACACACGAGCCAAAATAGCTCACGAACCGGTTCTCGAGCTCGGCTCGAATTTTTTATGAGTTGTGAAGAAGGCTAGGCTCGAAATTTTATGAGCTCGAGCCGGCTCGTCTCGTTACGAGCCTTAAGCTATTTTTCTAACTCAAAGGTCAGCCATCAAGCAAAATCTACATTGCACATAAGTAAATCTTTTTTTTTCATACGAGTAAATCAAAGATATAATCTAATTTACTTAGAGCACTCCCAATAAATCCTAGTCAGTAATGTCTATAGCATTAATTAGCATATCAACTAGGATTTGTGCTGTTGGGAGATTTGAATACCTGGCCTTTGTGCTTTGAGTTAGTTGTTGCTGCAGTAGTCTTTGCTGAAACGTAAGAGGCTGCCCCCAGAACATAGTGGGTGCCAGGTGTTCGATGAAATGCCGTAGATGGGAACTTTCGGCATAATCTTACTGCTTTCAGGATTATGTTTTCACATTTGTGGTTTGTTTTGTGTCTGTGTGCATGTGAGATGCGCTCATTCGGCTCCTCGGCGTTGGTTCATTCATGAAGCAAATACTATGTATAGTGTATCAGTTTTCTTGTTTCGAGGTTCTGATGCTGTTGTAGCTGTACTTTTCACAAGGTTGTTCACCGAGATGCTGGACTCATCAGTTGGCAGCAAAGTTATAACCTTCAAACATTCCATTGTATCCATACAAGTCAACCAGTTAATAGTGAAAATCAGGCTATGGGAGAGCCTCAACAAAATCAAGGAGTTGCTTTGTCGGTTTATGTATATGGTGAACCAAAAGGCAAGAGGGAAAAAGGGAAAAGCTAAAAGGAAAGAGGGCATTGACAAATTTTTTGAAATCCTTGACATGGAAGAAGAAAAAGGAGTTTCAAAGAATGACTGCGAGGCGACGAGGTTTTCGGCCAAACATAGGTGCGCGTACCACAAAATGCTTATAGAGAGGAATAAGCAATACATCGTCTACCCACCCACCATTGAGAAGTACTAAAAGCTCTCCAAGCTCTCTAAATAGCTTTTCTACACTTGCCTCGCCTAGTCCCTTACACTCCTGACTTATTCTGCCTTGTTTTTTGCCGCCTAACTTTTTTATACACCCGAGTCCTCGATGTCAATAAGCCTTTTGAATCTTGAATGCTGGTAGATCGTTTTATAATGTTCATGTGTCAACTAGCTATCAATTCGGTGGTGCTAATAATGCTGCTAAATTATTTTGAATTATCCAAATTAAGATATGATTAGAACATTATGGGGCTACAAGATACGTCTTTGGAGAGTTCTATGGTGTTAATTTAAGTCTTAGTATGCCAATTTGTGAGCTTGTGTGGCACGGGGTGGTGTATTGGGGTTTTTCTTATTACAGGGTTTAGTGATCGAATCGGGATGCAAAAGGCTCTGATGGGATGGTTTTCATGGTAGTCATAGATTGTAGTATATAAATTTGTCTGGGGCACCAGAAAGTAAATTGCATATATTTTTGCCTTTGGGTTTAAAAAGATGATATCAGGAATCAAAATCCAAAAGAAAGTTGTAAGAGTTATGATCAATTCTAACAAACTAAGAAATAGCATATGTGAACAATATTTAAATTATTGCTTAGTTACATACATTGAATTTTCTTGCTATGTCATTTGATCACAAAGGCATGCCTGTAACCTATTTACATGCGGTTGATTGCAAAATAATTGCGAAAAAGTATTGAAGGATAAATTTCCGACCTTCAAATTCCATGGGTGATGCTCCACCTTGGTAACTTCAGCACTGATCGCTGTATTCATCCATCTGAACTTTCGAGGGCGTTCAAGGTGGTTATTCAAAACTGATTCAAGCTTTTACATCGCTGGTAAGGTTCTGGCAGAATATCCTGCGGACAGAACACATGCAACAACAGGCAAATTCGTCGCATACATCAAACCCATCTCATGCTGAAAGTATTGGCCCCAAACTGCCTTACCCTTACGATTACATACGTCACTCCACGGTAAGCGATTAGTACAACAAGATAGCAGAATCCTTTGCATACATACATACATACATGCTGCATCCCATACAAACTATGCAATATATATCTCATCCGAGATCAGGAACGATGAGGTAGTCCTCGTCGTCATCAGGCAGCTCCACCCGTGGCTTCTTGCTCTGGGGCGCGCCGCTCGTCTTGTAGAAACCGGCGTTGGTCGTTGGCTGCGGCGAGGTGAAGAGCTCAGGGACCTCCGCCGCCGTGCTGCCCCCCTTGGCCGGTGCATGGTCATGGAACAGGTCGATGTCCGCGAACCACTCCAACTCCTTGAACCCAAGAGGAGACACCTTCTGCAAGACCAAACACAACACAGACAGAGAGGCCGTGAGATGGATATCTCAAGGGGGAACCTGTTGATTTATTGGCTATCTTGTGATTCTTGTGGCCAAGAACGGGTTGCTATTAGTTCCTTGCCTTGTCGATGGATTCGTGGTCCGAGAGCTGCAGGAGGTCCTCGACGGCCCAGCCCGACGGCGGCAAGAACGGCGACGACGGCACCTCCTGTGCGGCGGCCGGGACTGGCTTGGGGACCCCACAGGCAGCGACGACGCTCGGCGGCTTGGAGGCGCCTTTGGGCGGGAGGCGGGAGGCGTGGGTGCCGACGTTGAAGCTGCGGACGGAGCCGAAGCCGACGCGGATGCCGGTGGCGAGGTAGCGCTGGTGGTTGCCGGAGAGCGTCCCAGGGACGTGGATGGGCTCGTCGCAGTCCCGGCAGAAGAGCGCCCTGTCCTCCACGCAGAATACGAAGGCCGCCTTCTCCTGCGCGCGCGCGCACGTACGTTGAGAATTCGAGCGACGTTTCCAAACTAGTCCAGAACTGAAGAGCTTCCTCACATGCACGCGCGTCTCAGTGGGTATATGCGCAAGCGTAAGGTACCTGGCAGACGTCGCAGCGCGGGAGGGCGGCGGGGAGCGCGGCGTCGAGCGGGAGGCGCTGGTGCTTGCTGGCGAGCTTGTTGGCGGCGTGGATCTCGACGTCGCAGCGCGCGCACAGCGCGGCCTCGTCCGCGCAGCACACCACCGTGGCCGCCGCGCCCTCGCACGCGTCGCACTGGATCCTCATGCCTTCCCGCCACCCCCACGCTGGCGCGCTCGCTCGCTTAATTATTCCTCAGCCCAGACCACACGTTCGCCGGTTGCCGCTTGAGAGTTGAGAGAGCTGTTGGGTTTGGGGAGCAGGAAAAGAGTGCAACGGCGGCGGGAAGCGGCGTGGTTGGTGCGTATAAATCGCGCAACCGACGTGCGGCACGGCACGGCACGCACGGTGGTGTGTGTGGGGCGCGCGCGGCAAGGCTGTGTGGACGACAGCAACTTCCAACGCGAGGAGTCGGGAGTATCTCCGGATCGTCTGGCGCTGGCAACGCTAGCTAAGCTGCGGGCTAAGATTTTTTTAGTTTCCAACGATTTTAGTATCTGTAACTTTTAATTTATTTTACATAGAAGCTCAAAACGTATCGATTTTACATTTTAGTTTATTTTATTTTTTAGTTTATTATCTTTTTTGTTTTATTCATTTGCAGTGTTATAATGATATTTTTTCTCAATTTTTCTAATTTTATTTTATTTTTAAAAATAACCACCGCTGACGCAATTCATTAAACCACGAGCCTCTGACCAGCGGAAGCCGGATGGAGCGCCGCCTGATCTTGATTTGGCCCGAGTGGAAGGACGCCCTGTGGCTAAAGATGGCAACGGGTATCCGAAACCTGAGTACCCGATGGGTTTTACCCGATAAGAAGGTGGGTATGGAAAGATATCTTCACCCGCGGGTATGCTAATGGGCAAAATCTCTACCCATCGGTATACTGGTCAGTGCAGTGTATACTACCCATACCCGCAGTAAAATATACCCACTGAGCCACCACATCTAAATCCGCCCGAGGCCCGATCCTCGGGCCCAAATCCGCCCGAGGCCCGACCGCGCCCAAATCCCACTGAGGCCGCCCGACCCCGTTGCCCTCCCGCCTCCTCTCCCCACCGCCTCCACGCCCACCCCGTCCTCCCGCCTCCTCTTCCCGCCGCCGCCTCCGCCGCGCCGCGCCCCGCCGCCCCGCCGCCCGCCGCCGCGCCGCCCCCCGCCATCCTCCGCCTCGCCTCCCGGCTCGCTGTCTCTCGCGACTGCGCGGCGCGCGCCCTCTCTCGCCTCGCCTCGCTCGCCTTCGACGCGCTCGCCTCCTCCTCGCGCCTCGGCGCCGCCTCGTCTCCGCTCGCCTCCTCCTCGCTCCACCTCCTCCAGTCCTCCTCCGCCTCCGCGTCCTCCTCTCGCGGCCTCGCTTCCTCCTCTCTCGGTATCGGTATGGGTTACCCGTGGTACAAATATCCGCGCGGTGCGGTATGGATAAGTTTTATACCCGGGTGCGGGTACGGGTATTGTAACGGGTACGGGTATAGGTTGACTATACCCGACGGGTATCTACCCGTTGCCATTTTTACCTGTGGCGCCCGTGGGATGGACGAGGAAACTGTGGCCACTTGTCACGTTGCATGACTTGCATTGCACTGCACGCGAGGAGATTTTTCGTTTCGTTTTGGACGGGGCTTTTGTCCGTGCTTACCATGTACCAGTGTATTTGGAGTGGTCACGTAGGTTATAGGAAATCCGTGCTCCATTGGTTGGACGAGTACGACACGGGCAGAGGTGCTTGGTAAACAGTCGTGAACTGGGCTTTTAAGATGATTCTTATGTACTTGCAGACAAAGTACATATGTCATCATCCAACACAAGTACTCAATGCAAACCGTCCTTCTAAACTGCTGGTGAGCATGGCAAAGACAACTCCAACCGTCGCTTAGCATCTGTTCCAGCATCGGCATTCGGGATGATCGAGTTCACCAGCGGAGGGTTGTTGCTAGAGATGGAATGAGGTTATGTTGTCGGGAAATCTAGATGTCTGGTTTATCATGGATACCTTTCAATTAGTCTATAAATAAAGATCTCAATTATTGTAAAATTGTATATGAACAGATAAAGTAATAAAGAAAATAGTTCCCTTCACATCTTTCTGTGTTCAATTTATTATTTGTAATATTCTATGTTTAATACATCTCTTTTGCATAGAAGAAATCGATCGATCGAACTCACAACGATGGTTCGAGTTCAACGACGGTTCCTCAATATGTTATCAGCATGAATCGCTCTAGTGGATCGTAAGGTAATCATTTGCAGATTAAATATCTAGATTGCTCTAAATTCCGTAACTTTTAGCTTTCTATATTATTTTCTACGGTGCAAATCAATTATAATCTACCATGAGTAGACTTGAGGTTGCCGACCAAGCCGATCCGTTCTAAAAGATCAGATTGGGATGGTTAAAAAAAGACAATAGAAACTGAATTATTATCTCTAAATAAAAGAGAAGTGTTCAAACCTGTAAGCTACACGCCTCCCCATCTGCATCCCGTAGGGTATAAATGAGTATTTGTTTGAAAGAGAAATGAGAAAAATGAAGTTGTATGATATAAAGTAAGACTTGTTACACAAGGTTTCACTCAATATCCAGGAGTTGATTATGAATAAACCTATTCCTCGGTCATGAGTGGTATTACCTTTAGATATTTAATCTTGATGGTAATAAATCTGAATTTAGAAATAAAATTGATAACGATATACCTTTATGAAAAGTTGGATTCAAACATTTGTATAAATGTATCTAAAGGTATCCTTGTCCCGAATCAAGACAGAGCAAATAAAAACATGTACAGTGTAAAACTCAAAAAATCAATGTACAGACTTAAGCAATTAAGCAGGATGTGGTGTAATCACTTAAGCGACTTTCTATACAAGAAAGGCTACACGAACAATAAGGATTGTCACTGTGTTTATACGACAATTCCAGAATAAATTTTGTATAATCTCAGTGTATGTTTATGATCTGAATATTATCGGAACTCTAGAAGATATAAAGGAAGCAATCTCTTACTTAGAATCATAGTTCAAAATGAAAAATTTGGGTAAAATCAAATATTGCTTAGACTTGCAGACTCAGTATATCCCGAAAGGAATATTAATACATCAGTCAATCTACACTCAAAAGGTATTAAGAAGATTTGATTTTGGAAAATCATATCTTTTAAAAGTACCAATGGTCGGGAGATCTTTGTAGCAAGACAAGAATCCGTACAGATTTAGAGAAAAGGGGGGAGAAAATCTTAAGACCAAAATTCCCATACTTAAGTGCAATGGAAGTACTTATGTATTTAGCAAACTGCACTTGACCGGATATCGCATTTGACGTAAACCTATTGGTAAGGTATAGTGCAGACCTACCAAAAGGCATTGGTAGAGAATAAAGAACATCTTCCGATACTCCTAAGAAAGCAAAGATCTTGGACTATTCTACAGAAAAAACCAAGATTTGAATATAACTGGCTATGGAAATGCCAGGTACTTGTCAGACCTACATACTGCTAGATTACAAACAGGCTATGTATTCCTATGTGATGGAACTGTCATTTCATGAAAATCGTTTAAGTAAAGTCTTGTATGGATTTCGACAAATCACTCGAAAATCATAGCACTGTACGAAGCCGTACAAGAATGTGTTTGGATTCGACGGATGATTCACCATATCCAGCAGTTATGTGGACTGAACATCGTGCAAGCTCCCACAATTATTTTTGAAGATAATGCAGCTTGTATTGCACAAGTACAAATAGGTTATGTGAAGAGTCATCTCACAAAGCATATTAATCCTAAGTTCTTTCTATGCTCATGATTTGTAAAAATAGACGAAATTAAGGTATCGCATACTAAGTCATGTGAAATTAAGGTCTCGCATCTAATTTTGAAATGTGTGTACGTGAAATTAGAATGATGAGATTTAGAGAAGTACGAACTCATATAGAGATTCTTTTGAACTCACTATTAAATTTGATCACGAAGATCGAGTATCCAGAGAATAAATCCTATAGATTAAATGAAATTTGGATTGTACTCTTTTTTCCTTGACGAGTTTCTCAAGTTTCTCACCAAGATTTTAAATGAGACAATTCATGCAACATAATATAATATGTATCATGTACTCTTTTTTTAAAATTTTCTCCCTAGTTTTTTTTTATAGAATTTTGATAAGCATAAACGTGTCGGATAAGTGTCTAAGGTGGAGTGTTGTAAAACCTGAGCCTGAGCTTACAAGCTTAGCCTATGGTGGGTACCCTTTACTTAGTTTATAAATAGAGGTACCAATCATTATAAAGTGATATGTGAATAAAGAAAGGAATAAAGAAAAAAAGTTTTCTTCTTATCTGTCTGTATTTAATTTTATTCTTTATAATATTTTATATTTAATTTATATTTTTTATATAAAAAAATTAATTAGACTAGACTGTCAAGCTAGACTCACCGGCTAGGATTTCTTAACATGGTTCCTCAACATATGCATTATGCAAGTTCTGCAACTCACGAGACTAGCCTCGGAGCAAAAGGATCCGGACGCTGCTTGGGGCTTGGGCTGTCCGTATGTGATGGTGGGACCCTGTTTTCTGGTGGCTGTGCGGCGATGGAACACGGATATTTCGTGAAGGATAACCGCTTGATATGATTTCGCAACACCTGTCACAAACTCGCACATGTGTCCGAGCTGCGAAGGTTGCATTCCAATTAATCATGGCAGGTAATAGCTCCGTCATATCTGTTTTTGGGGGTGATCGTTTCGGCTTCAGCTTCTAGCTTCAGCTTTTTTTTCACTATTCACTACACTATCCACTAACTCATGTTTTTTCATATAGCTGATGTTTTTCATTAAAAAAAAAGTCATCGCTATTCCGATCACCCCCTTTATATTTGTTCTTAGATACAGTATTTATACTAATATTTTAAATATAAATATGAAACGAATACTAATCAAATCGAATACGGTCATGAATATTTTTCGAAACATAAAAAATCCATTAAACTATACACACAAAGTAAAAAATATATATAATTAGTTTATTTCATCTAAACATTAATGAATTCTTCGTATAAGTTAAAGGTTCTTTCTCTAACTTCATGTCTTGATGTATATGTTAATGTATAATAGGCTACTAAAACATCATATAAATGGGTTTAACTAAAATAGAGGATATATGCTACGGATATCTGATCCCTGAATATTCGGGTAATTTGGATCTATATTCGTATTTAACACATAGTGAGTTACCGAATCTTTATTCATATCCGATAGAAAAGTATAGTTATTTCTGATTCTATAAATATCCAAGTCAATAAAATTCGTACTCAAAAATAGTCCGAATCGACCGGAAACTATAACATCCATTTTCGCCCCCTTCCAACCATGCTTTGGTACGATATTTTCATGCCCAGGAATCTGATCCATGTCTGTGGAGTACGTGTGTACATCGAACACCAACACACGCGTAGTTTTCGCGTCCAGTTATACATGGTGTGCGTCACCATTTTTGGCGTTATTACGTTGACAGCAAACGTTCCTCATCTCCCTGCGCTAGTTTTGCTCCAAACAACTGGTATTGGCACTGCACCTCACGGTTCGAAATTTGGAAAAATATTTAGCAAAGAAAAATCAGAACAGGCACAATCGCACAATTATGGCAGGGCACACGACAAGGAGCGTCAGAATTTCAGAATTAAACGGGACGGGCACACGATATGAATGTTGCCGCTGAGAATGACATTGAAGGCCAGGTCCATCGACCGGTGGGCTCCTGTGCGCCACTCATGGGCATACTTGTAAATATCGCCTTGAAGACCATGACAATTTGGTTCTTGAAATGATATATTTCGGTATTAGTTTATACAGGTACAACATTTTAAATTTAATATAATACTATAAATATATATTTATAAATATATGTTTATTTAACTATATGCACACTAAATATAATTTGTAATATTATTTTAAATACATAGTAATACTATCAAATATAACATATAATTTAATAGACGGTATTATCAATTCCGTTGGTATTAGCCGGTATTGACCGGTATCAAATCAATATGATCGCTATTTAGACCGAAATGATACATAAACATACTTTATATCGAATT
Organism: Melocanna baccifera; assembly: GCA_036346265.1. Lineage (NCBI taxonomy): Eukaryota > Viridiplantae > Streptophyta > Magnoliopsida > Poales > Poaceae > Melocanna > Melocanna baccifera. The sequence goes on along the minus strand of JAYEVJ010000204.1, from coordinate 1,649 downwards.
AGATGATAGTATAACATTACCAATCGGTATGATCAATGCTGAAACGATATTAACAGCTCTGGTAATGGCTCCTAGTCCTCATTTTTCATGGAGGAGCTGTGTTTTTCTTTTAATTTTTGAGACGCATGGGCCGTGGAGTAACCGAGAGTAGCCGGATTATCAACCTGATTTTACGGGCATTCTGTGGAGGAGTTGACAGGTCCATTGAACATGGCCCCCTGTCTTGCCTCATTGATGAGCAGAAGTCGACGCCGAGCAGCTTCAGTCACAGCCTTGCAGGTGTCCATCCGGACAGGCTGTAGTTGCACTATTCGGCAAGAACCGTAGAGGAATTTGCCGTTTCTCCTCCGTCCGGTGCATGGATTTCATTGGGAAAAATTCAAAATTCACGTTGTGCCACGATAGAACTAAGATGCTTTGAACCTCCCGGTCCAAAATCTAGCCTGACTCTTGGCCATCGTAAACCATGACTGAGCCATACTTGGGTTTCACTTAGGCCCTATTCATCTTGTGCTGGGTTCTCGCGTTAGTGCACACAAATGCGTGGTAAATTGGTACTCCAAGGTTGAACACCGCTAAGATTTGCCATTAAACCGCTGCTCCGGTTAGTTGCTGACAGCAACAGGTAGGTTGGTAACATGTTAAAACACATATCATATGCATGGAGATCGACGGGGTGCTACTACTATCTCACCATGTATGATTACACATATGCCCGGCGCTAAGACAGGGATCGGGATCACCAGGCAGGGTCGCTGTAATACAAGCTGAGACTTCACAGAAACGCTTGGTTAGTTGCTTGTTAGGAGACTGACAGGGATCGGGTCAGACGCTTGGAATTCTACACCCCCACAGTACAACACTGCCGTCTTCTAGACCAGCCTCGCTGCCGGCTCTTGGTTTGTGATGAAGAGGGCTTCTCTTCACCTGCGCTTGGTCGTGTTCGCCGGCGCCCACAGGTCAGCCCCGTTGCTCTGGGTCAGCTGCAGCGTCAGGTCCACCGGCACGAGGCAGAGACCGCGGTTCCGTAGGCTGTAGTGGTCGGGATCCTGAAATATAGAAAGCAAGTGCGTGCCGTGTTACTTCCATTCAGAGTTTGCAAGGTTGCGTTTTCAGCAACATCCATAGTAGTGTAGTGGCAGTGAGTGAAATGGCTGTAACTTTGCTAGTAAGGAAGTGTGAGCTCACCTCAGGTGCAGCGCCAGCCACCGGCGGTGCACGCATGTACGGGGAGCTAAGAACCTTCAAAAAGAAAGCAATCCGTGCATTGCGATCAAGAGAAACCAAGGAGAAGCAAACTCAAGATCACAATGAGATGTGAGGTGAGCGAGAATAAGAACCTCGAGTTGCTGGTGCAAGAACTTGACGTACCCTGAGGCCTCCTGAAGAACAGAAGCTGTGTCCGTCTGCCAAGGGGGAAATTTTGCAGAACCGATCATGCTCAACCTTTCCAAGATGAGTTGCTTTGCAAAGATGACAAGTGGGGACATTGCAGAACTAAATACCTTTCCAAATGGCGACACTAGCTGCTGCAGTGCTGCCACTCTCTCGCCAAACTTGTCCTTCTTCTCCTGCTCAATTGCGACAAAATCACTTCAGCATAACAGCTATTTATTAACAGGTAAGAGAGCGCAAACTTAAACAGCATG